>RYZW01000286.1:8095-47821 GCA_004367215.1 Colletotrichum trifolii | reverse complement strand
AAAATAATAAGGTTATTTAGAATACTTCTTATAAGATATAAATAGAATATTAATAGTATTATTCAAAAGGCTAGTTTATAGGTAAAGTTTTTAAAGCTAGAGAAGTATATTAGGAATAATATATTTGAGTAATAGAGTTTTCGCTAGAAGAACTCTTAGCTATAGTATTATCTTTATAGGCTTTACTTTATTTTAACTAGATAAAATAAAACTACGTATATTATGCTTAGCTATATTTAGTTATATATAATATATTGTTGGTAACGCTATGCTATAAAGTATATGTTAACGCTTGAGGCATATATGCCTCTATACGTAATTCGGCATACGTGTCTATACGTTTTATAAGTATAGGGTATACGTAGCTATATACTTTTATCCCCCCTGGCGATACCTGTCGCTAGCTATAGCTAAGTGCCATAGTATACTATAGATCTAGAGCTTTACATACTTATACGTAAACATATAATATAACAATAACAATAATAAATACTAGACCTTTTTATACCCGTATAATAAGATTATATATAGTATGCGATTACCCTCTAGATAAACTAATACTGATTAGTAGTTAACTTATCCATTACTACTATTACAGATTAGTAAGGTTTTTTACGCGAGAAGAAGCGATCACGACCTCTTACCTGAAAAGTATAAGTAAGGTGAGAGACTTACCTGAAAGCTAAAGTAAGAAGAGAGATCGTGAGTATTAACTTAGACACTTTATAGATATTACTTCGCCTTTATCCCCAGTAAAGTACCTCTGAGTTAATATGCTAACTTTACTCTACGAAATACTAAAAGTGTATACTACGCTCCTCAGTATATACTAGAGAGCGTTCAGCGAACGCAAACCCTTCAGGAGTACTTAGGATTTGCGGTATCCCTACTCTTTCCTCTCGAGAAACCTCTGTAACCTCTCGAAAACCCTCGAGGAGGCTATTTTGAGACAGGCCCTTACTATAGCCAGAGACGAGGTAGCCCCCAGCAGCTATTACTGAGACTTAAGTCAGGCCCTCAGTAACAGCTTAATAGAGCAACAATAACCTTTTCGGAACATCACGAGACCTTCCCCCTCTCAAGAGACCTCTACAGTACGCGGGATTTACGTTATCCTATACCTCCCCCCTCTCAAGAGAATCTCAAGAGACCTCTATAGTATACAGGATTTATGGCATCCCACACCTCTTTCCTACTCTCGAGGAGACCTCTATAGTACACGGGATTTATAATATCCTATACCTCCCCCCNCCCCCCCCCCCCCCCCCCCTTCCCCCTACTTAAAAGACTC
Organism: Colletotrichum trifolii; assembly: GCA_004367215.1. Lineage (NCBI taxonomy): Eukaryota > Fungi > Ascomycota > Sordariomycetes > Glomerellales > Glomerellaceae > Colletotrichum > Colletotrichum trifolii. The sequence continues at coordinate 46,530 of RYZW01000286.1, read as the reverse complement.
GCTAGATATTCCCTCTCTCGAGAAACCTCCCTATACTCAAGAGACCTCATAGTATACGGGATTTACAATATCCCAGACCTATACCTCCTAAAAACTTTTCTCTCCTTCCCTCCCCAGTTACCCCTCTCTATATAACCTCACGAAACAATAACTCAGGTAACCCCAGGTAGCAAATACACAATCCCAGAGAAGCTTAAGTTATATATTAATATAGATCTCTTTAGTAACCTATTTATACTTAACTATAGTAACCTTATAAAGTTAAATATTATTAATATTCTTATAGTATACTACGTCTCCTAATACAATTTCATAAAAACCTATAACTAGAAGCTTTTTAACTATTTTAAAATAGATTTCGACAAGTAGCCTATAATAACTTAGTAATATATAAACCTTAGGGTAATCTACTATTTTAGGGATTACTTTATTACCTATAGGGTTAAACTTGAAATAACAAGTTATAAGATCTATACTACTCTATACTAATATACTTAACAGGAGTATTTTACCTAGTAGTTTTAAGATAACGTTAAGAGGTTTAGTAGAAAATTCCTACTTATCTAAAGTATTAAAAAATTCCCTAAATTCCTTTATAATATAATACTATTTAAAGAAGAAGTAGAAGAACTAGGAATACCCTAAGTTTACTTTAACTAGTTATAAGAAGAAATATTATTAATACTAGAGGCCTTCTCACCACCACTAAAAGTAGTAGCTATACCCTCCGAGGCCCCTATAGCCTCGCCGCCCCCTGAGGCCCCCGTGGCTTCGCTACCCTCCGAAACCCCCGTGGCTTTACTGCCCCCTGAGGCCCCCATAGCTTTACCGCCCCCCGAGGCCCCCGTAGCCTTACCGCCCCCCGAGGCCCCCATAGCCTCGCCACCCCCTAAGCCCCCCGTAACCTCGCTCCCGAAACCTCCTACCATAGAGCCCGTTAAGCACCCTCCTCTACTAATATCAATAGTTTTACTAGTATACGAAAACCCTATTACAGAGCCCCCTATACTATCTCTAGTAACTCTGCTAACCTATATACCCTTATAGTAGCCCCCGATTACCTCGAAGATTACCCCTTAAAAAAAGCCCTAAAGCTACGGTTAAACCCTATACTTAGCCTCGAAAATACTCTGAACTATATTTTAAAGAAGTTTATTAAGGGGTTTAAATAGTTTAAACTATATAGAAGGATAAGGGGAATAAGTAGCTTAAGTAGAGTAAACAAAAAGGGGGTATTTAGACGTTATTAGGTAAGGGGTAAAAGGATCGCTTTTAACGTTATTTTACGCTTGTTATCTACACTATTTTTAACAGCGTTTTTAGCATGTGATTATAGTGTTTTTGGGTACTGGCTTTTATATGTAAATAGAGGTGTATGAGGCGTATGGCAAAAAGAAAGAGTTGCCAGTGTTGGTAACGCCATGCCGCAAGGCATGCGTTAACGCCTGAGGCGCGTACGCCTCCGTACGCATACGGCATACGTGTCCATACGCCCCATAGGCGTAGGGCATACGTGGCCGTATACCCTCATCCCCCCTAGCGATACCCGTCGCCAGCCATAGCCAAGTACTATAGCACACCGTAGATCTAGAGCCTTACGTGCCTACGCGTAGGCATGTAACGTAACAATAACAACAACGAATACCAGACCCTTTTGCACCCGTACGACGAGATCACGTACGGCGTGCGATTACCCTCCGGATAAACCAACATATATACTAGATTTTACCCCCTAATTACCTGTAATAGTAAGAGCTAGGCGTTCCGTGATCTATCGCCGAAAAGGTTGACGCGGGGCGGGTATACTAGCTATAGCTATGAGGGGTTCGGCCCCGGATTAACTAGGGGCTAGCTGTAGTAGTTAGTGGGGGGGGGGGAGGAGGGCTGAAGTCATATTTCAGGGGGTAATATATCTACTAATAGTTATAGTAGAGAGCGAGCTATTGGCCTTTCCCCCTTATAATAAATATATTTAATAAAAGTAAAATATATAAACTTTACTTAGCTATCTAAATCTAGTATAATAACTAGTAAATAATATACTTTATAATAACTAAAATCATTTAACTATATATAAAATTAAAATATATAAATATTTATAACTACTAACTATACTAAGAAACTTAATAAAAATATTTTAAGATTAAATATATACTTTTAAGGAACTTCATAGTTAATAGCTTTATAAAATTTCTCTAAAATTACTAGTTTAGTACTTTTATTACTTAAATTAATATAATAAACTAGTTAAGATACTTAGAGTTATAGTAAAAAGAGGAATTTCGAGATATTAGGGGTACTAGAAGTTTTATACTTAAAGTACTCCCTAGTAAATAAGAAATACTTAAATAACTTAAAAATAGTACTATTCTTCCTATTATAAGAATAGAGATTTAATAAAAATAATAGGGTTATTTAGAAAGCTTTTTATAAAATATAAATAGAATATTAATAGTATTATTCGAAAAAGCTAACTTATAAATAAAGCTCTTAAAGCTAGAGGGGTATATTAGGAATAATATATTTAAATAGTAAAGTTTTCGCTAGAAGAACCCTTAGCTGTAGCGCTATCTCTATAGGCTTTACCCTACTTTAACTAGACAAAATAGGACTACACGTGTTACGCTTAGCCACGTTTAGTTACACACAATACACACCAGATTTTGCCCCCTAATTACGTGCAACATATACATCTACCTCACAGTGCCTACCTAACCTACCTACCTAGGTTCCCTGGGTAGCAGATGACGGCTCCGTCCGCAGCTGGCATCAAAGCCAACGCAACGATGCTCTAATATTCTGTTCAACCCGTCATCCATAATACGACCCTGCTGCGTATCCCCAGACGTCGTCTGCTAGTGGCACCTCTGAGAGACTTTTACCTGTTTCCATACTAACTAGCAATCTCAACTTCACCGCATATCTCTGCTAGAAGGGAGGTCCTTCTAAGTAAAGGCGATTCAAGACTGAGAACTGAGACTCAACATCGCCATTACCCAAAGGTCGCAGCCACCTTGCTACAACGTCCCGGCCGCTCTCCACATCACTTCGCCATATCCTAGCAGCCGACATAGCATACACCAATACGGGTTGACAGTGCCTTTCACCATACATCGTCTAGATTGCATCTGCTTTGTATCAATGCTTCCTGATCCTGTCCACACTCCCTTTCGTTCATGACGATATTGAGCGGCACGCGCAGCCAACGACAAAGGACACCCGGCTGAGGAGTACCATCGAAGCTAAGCGGCATCCGCCATGTGGCGAGACCGCACGAATCTGTGAGTCTGTTTGCGCTTCTCAACATTTTCCGCACTTAGCTGTTGCATTCTCTAGCTGACACGCAGATCATGCAGGTACATCTCCTATCGGCAATCGTACGCGCACCACCCGACGAAGCGGTCAAAATCCAGCGGTGCAGCCGGTGGGAAGGCCTTTGGCGATGGCTTCGGCGGGAGCAGCAGCTACGCTAGGGGCAGCGATGATACCCGAGGTCTTCTTTCTGCTGGCGCTTTCGAGGACGATGGGGACGCCGTTATCGAAATGGACCTTTTGCCTCCGCGCTGGGCCGATCTTTCCGATGAAATCACCGACCTGCTCGCCGACATAGCAACTAGGAGCCAAACACTGGAGCGTCTGCACCAAAAACATGTGCTGCCCGGCTTCAATGATGAGGACGCCAAAAAGGCCGAAGAAAGGGATATCGAGAAGCTCACTCAACAAATCACAAAGGGCTTCCATGACTGCCACCGGTGCATCCAAAGGGTCGAGCAAATGGTTCGGGAGTCCAGACAGTCGGGGACCATTACCAATGCCGAAGAGACTATGGCGAAGAATATACAGATATCACTGGCTTCGAGAGTCCAGGAAGCTAGCGCATTGTTCAGGAAGAAGCAGAGCGCATACCTAAAGAGTAAGGGCAGCGTTCTATGCTTGTTATTTGACAGTCATGCTAACGGCGCCAGAACTGCGCGGAATGGGTGGCCTCAGCGGGGTACCTGGAAGCGAATGGAGCTCAACGCCGCAGCCCTCTAGCTTTTACATGGATCCTTCAGTACTCGAGTCCGATGCCGATAGGTCCTTTTCGCAGTCGACCCTTCAAGCGACACAGCAGAAATTGCTTCAGTCCAATGATGCGGCTATTGTGCAGCGTGAACGTGAAATCGAAGACATTGCCCAAGGCATCATCGAGCTCGCCGATATCTTTCGCGACCTACAGAACATGGTCATCGACCAGGGCACCATGCTGGACAGGATAGACTACAATGTGGAGCGCATGACAACCGATGTCAAGGCGGCTGAAAAGGAACTTGTTGTTGCCGCTGGGTATCAGAAGAAGACAACTAAGCGGAAGATTATCCTCCTTCTGCTCATCGTTATTGCCGGTCTCATTATTTTGCTGGTCATCAAACCTAAGAAGCGCGGGGACAACGAATAGGCACAGGGTGCCAAAAAGGGACAGCGACCAGAGACGATAGGTGTATATTATGTATGAATTCTTTTAATCATCGAATAAATGTTCAGCGGATCAGATTTCACCGTCATTCCGCCGTCCTTCAAGGCCTCTTTTTGCTGGAATGCTCATTGTGGGGCACGGTTTACGACGCTCTGACGGCAATTTTTTCGCGCTATCGCGTCTCTCAGGGCGATAATGCCGGGTAGCAATTGGTTACCAGAGGCTCGCCAAGCTCGGTTGATCTGCTCCCTAACGACGACCAAATCGGGCAGTCCATGGCTACTGGAAGAGGTCTTTCTGCTCGGATGATAGATGTAGGTGAGCCACCTCGTGACCTCCTTCCGGACGAGGGCTGTTTCATACGGGATGCCACGTTCTCCAAGTTTCGCAAGCAGCAACACGCCTCGCGCCATGGATGCTGCTGCTGACTCCGAGTCCGAGTACGTCGTGAAGGATTGCCGTGACATGTATGCCTTGAAACCCCAGCGTATCACAGCGATGTGCAACGCAGCATTGTTGAAGATCATATGCATCGGATGAAATTCGTGGCTTATGGGCAAGTCAGCTGGGACAAACAGATGACTGGCTGCCATCCCGACAGCAGATGGAGGAGCGTCGGTGCGATGTACGGGTACGAGTCCGCCATTCGATGAACAATGAAGTTGAAACGAGTCGAGGACGCCGCTACACAGGTCCTCCAGCTCATTTAGAAGACCAAATTTTCCAAGCCCGAAAAACACCTTTTGCCAACATCGCGAGGGTACAGGCTTTTGGAGCTGCAGCAGGCGATTGAGGTAGGTGATGGCAACCTGCAGGTTCTGCAAATTGGTCGGCTCAACAGTTGGGTTCCAAGGAAGGGGGTCCAATATGTGGGAGTAGATTTGTTGTACCGAGGCCTCGGAGATTTCGATGTTCATTGACCGCATGTCGTCCATCAGGCCAAGTCCCTGGTGCATTTGACGGTTTGCGAGGCGTTGTTGCAGAAGAAGGTTGGACGTCGACTCAATCGATTCATGAGTGACTGCGGGTTGGACTGCCATCAGAAGCATGTGGGTTTTCCAGTCGCCCGCCTCGAGAGCTTTATTGCGTATATCCTGCTGCACCACAGGATCGTCGAATACGTCTGGGTGAATGTCGGTGTGCAGGATTTCTTGTAATAGCTCCTCTTCTCCTCTTTGAGCAAAGTAGCTAACTGCTCGGGCGTACGCAGAATGTCCAATTCCGACATTGACCATGTGCAGCTGCTCGATGCGCGCCAATACTGCTGGAGGTTTTGGATCACGGAGAGCTATCGACTGCAAAGATAGTGGCCCGATCTGACGCACTCCGAGAGCATGGATTGCGTGTATGGCGAAGTCCAAAGGCACCCACGAGCTCGCAAACCAACGCGCACCTAAAGGGTCACTGTAGTGTCTGCCTGTCGGGGCTTCCTCTCTATGCGTGCCATCCATGGCATCCCACAGGGCTTCGCGTTTGGCTTTCCAGTAGGCAGGAGAATTCAAGTCCACTACCATCTGCTCTTCAAGCTCGAGGGCCTTGCCAGGGTGGTATTGAACGAGAAACCTGAGATACGGTTGCGAATCAGGTGTCGGCTGCGGGAGATCGTGGAAACGTAGGAAGAGGCTACGCCACTCGCTGCAAAGCCGAGAGAGCCCGGCCTCGTACAATTGCGATATGATCCTGTCATAGAGATTGTGATGCCGCGAAGTGGCGTAGAGCGACCTTAGTGTCTGTTGCAATTCGCCATCAGTGCACAACATGAACTGGCATAACAAATCCCCGAATTCCTCGTGGCCCGGGTCGAAGTTCGGCATCAGCCGAATATGCCACTGCATAGCCCTATGATGTTGTCTGTTTTCCAAACAATAGGAAAGTGTCCTGGTGTAAAGTGAAGGCCACGAGACACCGTGGGTCTCGAAAGCCCACTCAGCATACACAGCGACACGCTGCAGCTGAGCCTCATCTTGGAGAACTGCGTCGAGAATAGTGACCCAAAAAGACGTCGCTTGCTGGCTTCCCATATCGCAAAGCAGCTCGTTTTGTGCTACAAGGTCCCATACCGCGAGCACCCTTGTATGGCTTTGTTGCCTCTGCGCTGTTTTGAGACGATCTGACCAGAGTGAAGCATCGCTTTCATTTTTGGAGATTTCGAGGAGCCCGCCATTCGCTTGTTGAATATGCTTTTCTGAGGTTGTCTCATCAGGACAACTATTGGACCGCAGAAACTCTCTGCGTTTCCTCCGAATATCCCGTTCCCGAGATACTAGACGGGTCCTCGGGAGAGCCCAAGCTGTGATGTCCGTTTCATAAGGCGCCGGAAGACAGGAATCGGCCAAGAGCGGTTGCGTATGGGGGGGCTCTTGTTTTTTGTGCAAAACGGAAGCCGCTGCGGATTGGATATATAGGCGACGCGGGTTGGTGACTAAGGCGCGGGGCGTTTCTGGCAGCGAAGGAAGTGCTCGTCGGGTCGCTTCCAGTTCTTGATGTGATTGCCGGCAGCGTGAGCGTGCTCTATTCAAGTGCCGTAGACATTGTGAGGCCAATTGCATTGCCCTGCGTGGAAAACAAGTGAGAAAAGATTGTACGCGCACGAAACCCGAAGCATAGCTAGCTGACAAGGAACAGAGGCGTATGATTTGTAGCGGACTGCATCTCGAGGCTCGAACCAATGGGTGCGTGAAGCTGCCGAAGAGAAAACCATTCCCGAGTAAGTCCAGGTCCTTCCAAAGGTAACCGGACCGGGATTGATTCGACGCTAGGGCGCAATTAATGTGGGGTGGCTTAGTCAGATCCGTGATCTCTGTCCACCAACCAAAGCATCATCCCATCATCTTGATTGAACTGAACATTCTCTAGAGCCGATAGGTTATCGCGAAAGACAGCAGCCCCGACCACCAACATCATCCTGCCGACAATCTCACAATACACCATTTACAATGGGGTAGGTAATTCCTCGCGGCAATCTGGTCTAGATTTCCAACCGAACACTCTTCCACGCAGCAAATCCCTTCCCATTCGAACCAAAGGAGCAGCATCATACGAGGCCATTTCTGACGTCTGTACAGTCTCGTTGATGCGAAAAACAAGGTGCCTGAGCTCCAGAAGTTCTACCAGGCTGCCTACAAGGACCATCAGCGTCTCTGGAAGATTGTATGTCAACTCCGGCCTAGGTGGTGCCAGTGACCCAAAGTTCAGTGGACGGAGCGATGTTAATTGAAATCTCGCAGAACCCTCGCAGCCGTATTTACATGGTCCCTTTCAACATCGCTCTCTACGGGACCCTCGCTGGTGCGTCAAGTCTCAAATATGCACCCAGCACGAGCGCTCACATATCACAGCTACCCTCTACGCCGGCGGTCGCAAGGTTGCTGGCTACAACAGCTACTTTGGCAAGAACTAAACTGATCGGCCCGTCGTTCGAGCCCCCAAATCGAGACTCGAAGTCTGATTGTATGATTCATATGGAACCCAATAGAAGGATTTGGCATTAGAAACGCTGTTCTCTTGTCGCACAGTGTAGCGGCACAGCGAGAGCGTCGTCGCAGAATTTAAATGACATCGTCTTAATCGTGAGGTTTCTTGACTGCAATGGCCCAACAACACGACAACCTCGATCCGCCCTTCCTTTGGGCAAAAAGAGCTTCCTAGAGTACACGTACTAGCCTCCAACCTTTCGTACCAAGATGCGATTCGGAGCTCCGCGACCTCTGCCGCCTCCGGTACAGCCCCCTAGTACCCACTGGCACCGGGCGCCTTCTCGTCCTTCTTGAGGCTGACCAGAAGCTCGCGGAATCGTTCCTTCCCAGAGCCTGAAGCGCCGCCCTTTGCACCTTTGCCGCTAACGTCGACCAACTTTGCAATGCGCTCCCAACTGGTGCCTCCAGAGACGGTGTCCTCACGGCTGGACAGGAACTGCTCGGCTTCCTTGCGCGTCTGAGAAATCTGCTTCTCTTTCTTGGCGTTGTAGTTATTGTAAAAGTCGTCGATGTTCTCTCTCGCCTCTTTAACAGTCTCCTCGCGTTGCACAGCGAATTGCTGTGTACGCTTCTCGTTCTGGGCATCTCTTTGCTCGCGCCACTCTCGGATGACGGCGGGCTCCTGCTCCTCCTCGACGAAAGCATTGTAGCCGGAATTGTAGTTTACACTCGGCGCGGTGATTCCGCCGCCCGAAATGGAGCCTGGCGTAACGGCCTATACATGGCGTCTGGTTAGCAGGGATCAAGACCCGCCTGAGGGTGAGAAGCGCACCTCATTTTGGTTTGCGAGGTCGGGGAATTGCGACTCGAAAGTGGATTCCTCAGCGATTGCGTTATTGTTGCCACCACCCCCCAAAAGGTCATCATCTGTTGCGGGAGCAAATGCGGCGGCATCGTCGCTCGTAGCAAACTGGTTGGCATCGTCACCGAGAAGGGCCTTCTCGCGCGCAAGAAAGTCATCCGTAGAAGGCTCAGCGCCAGTATCTTTGATATCGGTCTGGGCTGTTCAACAGGTCAGCTCGGGAAAAGCACAGCGAGTCGAGATGCCTACCGCCCGAATCAAAATCTTCCAGTGATGGGAACCTGTCAGCCATCCTGACGGCTGTGTGGTGCTGAGGCAGAGGAAGTAGCAGAAGGCGCTCGAGGGTATATTAGCGGCCCGGTGAAAGTAGGTTATTTCAATGGCTCTCGGTTTTCGTTCTGAGACAAATCAACGGCGACCGTCAAGAATTGGACGACTGGGCGTGAATGGAAATGATTTGGCCAACTAAAGATAGAGTGTTGGCGTCGGCAATTTGAGGATATGGTGCTGGTCGTCTTCAAGTGACAGGTAGATGGCTACGTACCCAATCGCTTAACTGGGTAGGCCAGGGACGGTGCTTGCCGGCTGCAGCTTGTTTGTATTTCACGCACATGCACTGTGAGGTGCGCGGTGCTTGTGTCCGTGCACTACCGATGCATAGCTAAAGTGGTCCTACTGCGATAAACGCATAGTTACCTAGTTGAATTATTCCTGCCTACGACGGTTTTTCGGATGTTACACTTGGAGAGCCTCAGCTGTTTACCCCTGAATTCTCTGTGTGAGATATTGACAAAAGCTTTGTCACAGGCCACTGAGTCTTACAGACCACACAAGGTGTCTCAATGGCATGGTGTCTGCACTTGAAGGCGCTGCTGCTTGGACTTCTGGTTGGCATAGTGGTTAGATGAATAACCCCGATGTTCTACCGAGATTTCAAGTGACCAAAGGCAAGGAAGGACCTCTTTGCCTACTGCGTTAAGCCGCGTTTTCATTCTAACGGGACTTGAATGCTCGTGCCTGTTTCCTTAATTTCCTCGCCCATTTTCTTCGCCCATAAGCTTCATTAGACACATAAGGCATCTATCACACTAGATCTGCCACCTATCAGCCTCGTCATTCGGTTCTCTTGCCAGGCCAATGAGCCGGACACTTTGCGTAAGCAGGGGAGCATAACGAGCTGCTCACTGCTGGCTTTCCAGTCTTCCAGTGATTAACCAATTGTGGTAGGTTTCGTGGTCTTTCCCTTCTCCACTTGACAGTCTCGACAATTCCAATTCGCTGCACCGTCAAATAAGAGGAAGGAAGGAAAGTGCTATAAGTCAACTTCATCGCGGTCCACGGCTATCCATCGATACCACTCAGGTGTCAGCTCTCAGCCTTCGGAGCACATCTTTGTTTGCAGCCACCGCTGTACCTCCTGTGGGTTCGGGGAAGTATCTCTGTTGTCATCATGTCATACAACGACGACGCCGTTCTCGCGAAATTGTCGGCTCTAAACGAGAGCCACGACAGCATTGCGACTGCTGCGCAATGGATCATGTTCCACAAGTCTGTTTCCAACCTGTCTGAACTTGGAAGCTCATTCACGGGCGCTGACATGAGCCAACTTCTAGGAGACACGCCGATCGTACCGTTCAGCTATGGCTCCAACGGCTGCGTGATTCATCAAGCACCAAAAGGCTGAGCCTCATTTACCTCGCAAATGGTGAGTTTCCAGTTGAGGAAAATTCTCGATGCCTCGGGCTCATTTTCTACAGAGGTTACCCAGCAATCAAAGGCCCGACACAAGGAAGACTTCCTGGTTGCTTTCTCGCCTGTCATCGCTGAGGCAACGTCATTAGCGTATAAGGGCGCCCCGGCCGAGATTCAGGGTAAACTTAGGAGGGTGGTGGACGTCTGGAAGGATCGCTTCATTTTCGAGCCGCCCATTCAACAACTCATTGAAGCCCGCATCGATGGTCTGCCCATCCCACCTGTTCCGTGTCCATTTACGCGGCTTATGCTGACTTGATGTAGACCTCGATAAAGCTCGCGGAACCGCCAAGGCAAGCTTCGCTGGTCCAGGGCTGGGCGGTCCGTCCGTTCCCGCAGAGCTTGCTCCGCTCGTCACATCGTACCAAAACGTATCGAAGCTTAACTTGCCAACGAAGACAGCGATTAACACCGCTGACCAGGACCATGAGAAGCTTACAGATCGGGCAGCAGCCATACCCTCCGCACCCGTCTACGCGGCGCGGTTGAACGGCCTCCTGAAAAGCCTTGCCAATGCAGAGGGTGCAGTTGCTGAGTGCGTCAAAGCGCGCAAAGATTTGATGGGGGAATTGGAAAAGCTGCTCAGCGCCAACCAAGAGGCGCTGGTTAATGATGAGAGACAGCACGTCGAGCTGGCGTCACGCAAGGCAGAGACGGAGGAGAAAAGACGCGAAGTCGAGCTTGGTATCATGCGTGGCCTACCAGCACACCAGACTGCTCAATCCTCGGGAAATGGCGCGTCTGCGAGCCCCGAACCAGAGAGGCCAGAGGTCGAAGCTCTGACACCTCCATCCATGGAAGCCTTCACTCCGCCTGCTATGGAGGAGTTGACACCACCACCAATGGATGACATGCCTTCTGAGCCCCAGCCCGCTGACGGAGAAAGCGCAGACCCGGCGTCCAGTCAACATTTTGAGCCAACTCCAGCTTCAGGAATTGAGATGCTCTCCAATCTCGCCTCCCAATACCAGTCCATCCCTGTTTCGGCAAATGGCCCCAACAAGCGACGCCGACTGGACGACGACGAATTTCCTGACTTAGGGGGCGATGATGGCATCGACGCTGACGTTGCCGAGATGCTTCGGAAGGATAGCAACGGTGACTTTTGAGGGACTTGACCACAAAATTCGTTCTTCGGGTTTGGACCCATGTGTGAATTGTACGAAGGCTGTCACGAGGACTTCTCGGGGTTAACAAGCGGCCGCCATGTATTAATACAGTCATAGACGGGGGGGGGGTATTTGAAGGCTTTGGCTATTACGTCCTTTCAACGAAGAGCTGAGCCATGGCTTGCAAAGGTAGTACTAGAACATGGCCGTTGGCACACCATTCTGACGCGGGCGAAGCTGGTTTTCAAGTACTCTAGGTTTGCATCGTAGGCAGCGGCTGGGGCGACATGCTACACGCACAAAGCGAAACATGGCATTAGCAGATACCAAAACCGTCAGCAATATTCGACGAGACTTGGTAGGAGCTTTTCGACCGCAAGGCGGTGCACGTCTCTCGACGCATGTCGGCGGCGCGCGGCGGGATGGACAGCCGGGCCGACTAACGCCGAGCTGTCGGGCCAGACTGGACTCCACTGGACTGTGCACGGCGCGGCAAGGACCTCCCAGGTAAATTTTGAGCCAGACCGATGACGGAATCATTGCTTTCCTCTGCCGTACAATCTTCAGTTCACTCCACGCGCAGATCGGGCCTCTCTTCCGCATGATGAAGCATTGTTCAATGACTCCTGACTATGCGCCTCCCATGAGATAAGAGATACTCGTTTATTCCGTCCAACATGGCATCGGGAGCTGCAGCCCGAACAGCTGTGCTGCTCCCGCATCGCGCCGGGGGTAGCCAGGCCGCCTCGTTACTGGTATCTCGCCCCAGCTTGCGCAATACATCCTCGCCCTCAGTTCCTCAGCATCCGCTCTTCTCATACGTCGGCCGCTCGCATCCCAAGCCAACAATGCTATTCGCCGCATCATTTGGCGCACACCGTCTTTCTAGCCTTGTCACAGAATCGATTCTGTCCTCTCGCACGAAGCGGATACCCCCGCCGCCGTTCTCGATCCTGCGTCATTTCTCGACCGGCATCCGCGCCCTGCAGCAAAGTCGTACAGCGACGGAGAATCAGACTACACGCGACAAGAATGGAAGCACCAAGCAGTCTGAGGCGGAAACACAGGACACCGAACAAGACGATTTTCGAAAGAGCGAGCGTGCGGCCAAGGCGGCGCAGGTCAATCTCAGTGCGAAGCTGTCGAAAGAGGGCAAGACATCGGGCAAGGCTGGTTTCGCAGAAATATGGCGACTGATCAGGATCGCGCGACCGGAATTGAAATGGCTGGGCATTGCGATGGTTTTTTTGGTGGTGTCCTCTAGCGTCACCATGTCCATACCCTTTTCCGTCGGCAGGATCTTGGACATTGCTACCAAGGACCCTTCGGAAGAGGCGCGCCTGTTTGGCTTGACAATGCCACAGTTCTTCGTTGCTTTGGGCGTTGTTCTCACCGTTGGAGCTATTGCAAACTTCGGTCGAGTCATACTGCTACGTATTGTCGGTGAGAGAGTCGTTGCCCGTCTTCGATCGCAACTGTACAGGCGCACATACGTACAGGATGCCGAATTCTTTGACGCGAACCGCGTCGGCGATCTTATCTCCCGTCTGAGCTCGGACACGGTCATTGTTGGAAAATCCATCACCCAGAACATCAGCGACGGCCTAAGGGCCCTGTTTAGTGGAGGCGCCGGCTTTGTGGTCATGGTTTGGCTCAGCCCGAAGCTCACGGGACTCCTGCTCATCATGCTGCCGCCGGTTGCTGTTGGGGCCTTCTTCTACGGGCGAGCCATCAGAAACGTGAGCAAGGGGATCCAAAAGAACTTGGGTACTTTGACCAAGATAGCCGAAGAGCGCCTCGGTAACGTCAAGACCAGCCAGGCTTTTGTTGGTGAAGTGCAGGAAGTCGCTCGCTATAACAAGCAAGTCAAAACGATTTTTGCTCTTGGGCGCAAGGAGTCTACCATCGCCGCCACGTTCTTTGCCTCGACCGGCTGGGCAGGCAACATGACTATCTTGTCGATGCTTATCGTCGGAGGTAACTTTGTACGCAACGGAACCATGACGCTTGGAGATCTTACATCTTTCATGATGTACACTGCGTTCGCGGGATCCAGTCTTTTCGGCCTTTCGTCCTTCTACTCGGAACTGATGAAGGGCGTTGGCGCTGCAAGCCGCCTCTTTGAATTGCAAGACAGGAAGCCCGGTATTTCACAGACGGTTGGGCTCAAGGTTGAGTCGGCGCAGGGCCCAATCCGATTTTCCAATGTGTCCTTTGCCTACCCTACGCGGCCAGCCGTTAGAATCTTCAACGAACTCAACTTTGAGATACCCTCGGGTAGCAACGTCTGCGTTGTGGGACCGTCCGGCGGGGGCAAGTCGACAGTCGCGGGGTTACTCTTGAGGTTTTACAATCCTACTTCAGGCATCATCAGCATTAACGGGGTGGACATTTCCCACATGAACATCAAATCTCTGCGACGCCGTATTGGCATGGTTTCCCAAGAGCCTGTTCTATTTTCTGGCACGATTGCAGAGAACATATCGTACGGAAAGCCCAACGCTACGCGGGCCGAGATCGTTTCAGCTGCCCGGAAAGCCAACTGCAACTTCATCAGCGATCTTCCCGCTGGACTGGATACCCAGGTCGGCGCTCGTGGCTCTCAGCTTTCAGGTGGCCAAAAGCAGCGCATCGCCATTGCACGAGCGCTCATCAAGGACCCTGATATTCTCATCTTGGACGAAGCAACTTCTGCGCTCGACGCCGAGTCAGAGACGCTCGTCAATGCGGCGCTCGCTTCGCTCCTCAAGGGCAGGAACACAACTATATCGATTGCGCACCGTCTGTCAACTATCAAACGGTCGGACCTGATTATAGTGCTTTCGAATGACGGCAAGGTGGCCGAAATTGGCAAATACTCGGAGCTGTCAGCAAATAAAGAAAGTGCTTTTAGCAAACTCATGGAGTGGCAGATGAGCGGCGGCGAAGTTCCGGAATCCCGAGGTGACAGGGGTCATATTACGGAAGAGGAAGAAATCGAGTCGTCTCTGGAGCGAGAGGATTCCGAAGACACTGAAGCTAGGGATGCAAAGAAGGACGCTACCGAAGAGCAACAGCGCGGCAAGGTCGAAGACAACTCTCGCAAGTAGAGCGCGAACCACAACGGTGGTATATGGCGAATCGTCTGACATCATTGACGTCTCGGCATCGAGTGTTAGCTCGTGGTAATGGCGATAGTTTGAAGCGTGATGCAGCACAGGCTCGCGCTGTTTCCGATGTAATATCTCACTTGCTGGCCATCTATGTACGGTGACTCGGTGTTCAAATAACAACCCCACTCGAGTTTGGCGGAACGTTGAACGTACTTGCAGAATTGACCTGTTGGATTTAACGCGTTTTTGGCGATATGCTGAGAGCTTCCTCCAGAACATTAAAACCCCCTTTTTGCGAATCCTGCCTACTTACCTACCTACCTGGCAATACGAATCGTCTTGGGAAGCTGACAGGTCAGAGTCCGCGCAGGCTTCCGCCCTGGGAGCCACTGGAGCTTACCTCCTAGGGTACCCATGTAACCTGGAAGGCATTTCAGGGAGCACGCTGTAACCAACTACTATTGGCGCCCTCCACGCGGGAGAAACGCCAATGGCCAAGTATGAGGGTTGACCATACAGATGCTGTTCCAGGGCTGCCCCACATTTGTGCACACTATGGCTCCAGGTCCCTAGCTTAATGTAAGCACTTAGGGAACAGTGGGATGAGTATATATAATGGATTTCAGAAGGAGTAATCTAAAATCTATAATACTTCAGAATAAAGTAAATTCATACTAAGATTTAATAGATTTAAGAGAAAAGACTTAGGTATAATATAAGTAAGATTATAGAAATCGGAGTTTCCTATTTCTAATTAATTAAAAAATAATTAAATATAATATTAATACTTAATTTCTATAAAAAATATTATTATAATCTCTAGGCTACTTTTTGAAATATTAATTAAAAAGAAGATTAATAATGTTATTACTAATAGTATTATAGAAATTATTTGATATAATCCTATTTTCTGTGGAGATTATAAGCATTTTGAATCTTATATTATTGATAAAGTCAAAAAAAGATATTAATAAAATATATAAAAGATTAAGACTTATAGTTTAAAGCTTTAGAGATAATAATAAGTTTAAAATAATGATATAATTACTAATAATCTAATAGAATGGCCTATAGGTAATTTTGTCTATGATTTCAGCTTTCTTCTAATATAGTAATATAATAATATAGTTTTCTCATATTATATAAGCTTGTACTTCAACTAAAATAGAACTTATGAAGTATATTATTACTAAACTACTCTTATATTTCAAAGAATAATGTTTTCTAACTTGTATTATAATTATTATCAAACTACTACATAGTTTGATAAAAGCTAGGATCTATTAGTAAATAATATATTCTAAGTATTAGAATAAGTAATTATAGACAACAATAATAATATGTAACTTATATTTCTTTATCTTATATTCCAAAAAATACTTATAATCTTTTGAATATATAAATTGATAATACTATTCATTTCTTAAATAGTACTTTCTTATTTTCGGTTTATCTATTATAGGGCTAATACGCTATAGCACTATCGGGTAAATAGTTAGTCTATATAGCATATATATACTATAAAGCTATACTAGCTATATAGCTATATAGGTTATAGGGCCTTATTCTTATATATATACCTACATATTACATAAAATAGTAATACTAATAAATAACTAGAATACTACTTTATATTTATATAGTAAGATTACGTATAGTATATATTATTCTTTAGATAAATTAATACTGACTCCTAATTAACCTTTCTCCTATTACTACTATATTAAAGATTAGTGCAAGGTATTTGGTAGAAGAAACATTTACCTTTAACCTAAAACTTATGAGTAAAAGATTATAAGATTTATTTTACTTATATATTTTATATTACTTTTTACTCTAGGACTTTACTAGGAGCCTCTAAACTATGTACTTATTCTTTTAAGGAGATTACTATAAAGAAGGTATTGTTAGGAATATATATAGTCATAAATACTTTCGTAAGCTTTTTTGTAGAAGGAGTTTTAGGAATATATATATTTATAATTACTTTAGTAAGCTTCTCTTTTATAGTAGTAAAATTAAATGTATTCTTTATAGTATATCAAGATTTTATTAAACATAAGTTTAAAAGTAAAAAGCTTTTGATTTAGGATTTTTAATATTATTTACTGGAGTATACTTAGTAAATATGATAACTTTCTTTAGTTTAAGAAACTCTGTTCTTGTAATTACTAGAATTTATAGTATTTCTAGTTTTTATAGATATTTTAGACTTTCCCTCTTGTAAGATTTCTATTAAGAAGTTCTAAATTATATACTAAACTTTTTATAAAGATTATTGTTAAAGAATTGGCTATATACTTGTATCTTAGTTAAAATAAAGTATTCTATATAGTTTTACTAGGTTAGGTTCTTAGTATAGCTGAATATAGTATATTTCGTTGACATATGTAAAGCTTTATATAGATTCTCGAGATTTCTGTATAGTTTAAATAATAAAAGCTTTCCCTAATAATTCCTAAGACTTTATAAAACCTATATAGCTATATTATCCTCTTGAGGTATAGTTTATAGTAAAAGCTTTTTCTTATATCTTCTAAAAGTTATTTAGAGATTACTAGAAGGTATATAATATTACTATTTTCTTAAAATAATAAAGCTTTTTAGTTTATAGTATTACTATTCCTTTTTAAATAATACTTCTATTACTATATAGCTATATAGTTTTTATAACTATATAGCTTTATAGCTATATAGCTATGTAATCTTAAGTTTAAATAGAGCTTGATATTTGTAATCTCTAATATCTATTCAAAGGTATCCTAGTAATTGATATGACTATTATAATTATATAGAAAGATAGATAGGTAATAGGTTTAGTAGTAAAAGAAAGCTTTTAAGAAAGATAGTATTTTATAGCTAGCTAGTTAGGTTTTTTATGATTAGATAATATCACTAGAGCATAAATAAAAAGTTACTAGTATTAGTAAATCTATTATAAGACTACTATATTTTAGCGTTATTAGGTAAATAGCTAGAATGTATAGCTTTTATATATTATATATCTATACTAACTATATAGCTATATAGATTAAATAGGTTTTATTTCTAAATATATAGTTATATGCTATACAAAGTAATAATAATAATAAATAGCTAGAATACTATTTTATACTCGTATAATAAGATCACGTATGGTATGCGTTACCTTATAGATAAACTAAGACTTATATTATATAGATAAGGAATTCTAAAAAGCTTTATTTAAAACTAAATTTAAGATAGTTTTCTTAAAAATAACATTATTAAAGTTTAATAGAAATATCTCATCTCTTGATAATAATATATTTTACGTATACTAAGAATACTAGAACTAAATATTAGATTTTAATAATATATGTATATATGTATATATATATATTGAAATAGGCTATAGCTGAAAAGGCCTAACTAACTAAACCCAGCTAGCTAACTACCCCTAGCTATAACACTAGAAAAAGCTTCATATATACTATATATACGTAATTTCGTAGACAAGGCGAAAATAGATGGAAAATATTCGAAACATATTTTATAAAAAGAGTAATATATTCGCAGATCTATATTCTAAGAACTAAAGTAATCTGAATAGTAAGTCTTAAGATATTAGGAGAAGAGAAATTAATCTTTTTACTTATATACTATAAACTACCCTATTTATACTTAGGATTACTAAAAACTTACTTAAAATATATACTTATAGTTATTTATAGGCCTAGTTTCATTATAATTTTCTTTTTAAGTTCATTTAAAACTTTTACGAGATAAGTTTGACAATTTATCTATAATATTAAAGGTCTCTCTAGTTAAGGTATAATTACTACTAAAAATCCTCTTGAGTATAATAACTCTTAAGGTACTATTAACTATTATAGTTAACTTATTATTAATTCTATTTAAGCTTTTAAAAAGAATAAAGCTATTTTTCCTATATAGCTAGGTATAAAAAAGAATAATTAATAGACCTATAAAGAGTATTCTATGAAGTCTACTATGACTAATCTATTAACTAATTAATAAACTAATCTTTGAAATATATTCTTATAGCTAAAAAGTCTAACTTAAATAGATAATTAAGTTATAATAGTAAAGTGTGATTTATAGGAATAATTACTATTATTGTTTAAATAATAGATAGTTAGACTATTTTTGAAGACTATCTCGTAACTTCGCAATACTCTAGCTTTTTACTATACTACTAATTAGTATTTCTTAGGGTTTTAGGTTTACTAATAACTTTATATAGAGTTTATTATTATATTAGAGTTATTTATAGCTTATGAGTCTTAAGTTTGAAAGTTATATATCTAGGGATTTTTAGAGTTATGTCTATTTATATTAGCTCTATTAAAGCCAGAAATAACCTATTTATTTTCTTATTTAATATATAGATCTAGAAATCTTAATTAAATTAATAAAAATTGATTAGTGTAAAATCCAGTAATAAGTAATAAATATAACCCTAGAAATATTGTTTTATAATAACTAAATGAGATAGAAAGTTATTATAATTAGATTAACAAGGTCTAAATACTTTACTAATTTATAACTACTATCTATGAATAAGAAAGCTAACTTTAGAATTACTATAATAATAATCTTCTTTATATTAAAGACTTTCTTAAATATCTAAGATTCTATTATAGATAAGGACTCTAGACTATTTAATAGCTTTTAAGCTACATAAATACCCGTCTTATTATTACTCTATAGGAATTACCTAAGTATTAGCTTATTAAAAATGAAATATATTTTCTCAAATATTAGTTTTCTATAAAACTCTTAGAAATTATTAGCTTTTCAATAAAACTATCATTACTAGACTATCTCTATAAAAACTAAACTATAATATTAGTATTATAGAGTTATTTCCTATTTAAATAAAAGCTCTATCCTATTTAATAGGTTTACTATTAATAAGTATTACTTTTTAAATACTCACGGGAATACTATTAGTAATATAGAAAAAGCTAGCTAACCCTATTTATAGACTAATCTTAAGTAAAGAAACAGACTTAATACTATCTAGTATATTTTCTAGTAGAAATATACTTTTAGTATTATAGAATATTATATAATCCTTAACCCTTACGTATTAATACTCTAGACTTAATTTTAAGAAGTCTAAAATTTCCTTTATAATATCTAATAAAATAATTTACTAAAGTTTACTTATTACTATACTAATTAATAGTAAGAAATAGCTTTCATTAGTATAAAATAAATTTTTAGTTATACTTAAGAGTAGGGAAATTAATATAGAATAGTTAAGCTTTATAAATTAAAATTTCTTTTATATTAATTTATAAAACCTAGAAGTAAAATATAAAGAAGTATGATAGTCTAAGTTTTTATCTTAGTAACTACTAACTACAATATAAGAGAACTTCTAAGCTAAATCTTATATAAGTTACTTTCTAGTAGTAGTATTCTAGATATTTACTTCTTTTATGATTAAAAATAGAGATAAAAGAATAATAATTTATAAAGTTTATAAATAAACTTCATTTATAACTAGAAAGAATTCTAAGTTTCTTAGTAAAAGTATAGGAATATTATTATCTATACTTAATAGTATACTTAATTTCTTAAGTTCTATATATTTGATACCTAAAAACCTTTTATAATTAGTTTCTACTTTCTTCTAATAAACTATAATATTCTTCTCATTATTATATTTATAATTTTAGAACTATTTAAAGAAATTAAGTTACTTGAATACTAAAGTCCTTCTACTAAGTATATCTAAATATAATTTATAAATAAAGTATAACGTTAAAGTAACCTTTATAGTTTCATAGCTTGCAGGGTTTTTAGGAATTTACTTAGTATTAAGTATAACTTTTACCTAATTAAGTATTATAAAAGTAGATATTTATTATAAGTAGTTATTTTAGGTATATATTATATAAGTTTACTTAGTAACTAGTTAAAGAAAGACTTGAGATTTTGTTTAGTATAATTAGGTTTATAGATATTATTATTATTATATAATATAATTTTCTACTACTATTATACTATTAATTATCTTAGTACTAGGGTTATCCCTTATCTTAATTAATAACAAAATATATCTATATTTTACTTTTCTATATTTCATAGTATATTATAATAATCTAGAATTGGTTATATTCTATCTTTTCTCTATAATACTAAGTATATCCCTTTTAATCCTTATTTAATATTTATAGGACATAGAAGTTATATACTTTAGTATATTTTTGAAGTATTATTAGTAATTTATAATCTATTTATCTTTATTAAGTAGCTTTTTATATTGAACTAATACTAAAGTACTAGTAATAGGTTAAGGGAATAATATAACTATTAACTAAAGAAGAATAAAAAGTTTAAAGTAGTATTCGAAAATAGTACTAGTATTAGTAGAAATAGTAATAATAATAGGAAGTATGGATTCTATAGAAATAGGGAACTTTACTATTTATATAACTAAAATAGAATTTATTTTTAGAAAAGTTAATTTTATATTATATAGAATATTTAGAGCTCCGAGATATATAGGCTACTAAAAGCTTAAATATTAAATGTTCAACTATGAAAGTTTAACTCATTTAGAGTATAATTAAAATAGGTTATAAAACTTAAACTCTAAGAACTAGTTTTCTAGAATAAATAGAAAATATAGAGTTAGAAGAGTATTTAGAGATTATTTAAGCTCTTTGATATTTTTTATATAGAGAGATAGAATATAGAGTTAATATAAATTTAGCTATAACTCTAAATAGAGTGATAGATTTAGTTATAATTCTAATATTCCCCTATAAGGTATATAAAGAATATTATCTTTAGTAGTTTAGAAAGGTTAAAAATAATAATAGAAACTACAGAAATTATATAGGAAAAACTAGAGAAAATATAATTAGAAAAACCTAAAACTTTTGAAGAAGTTTGAAGGAAAAGATCAAAATAGAGAAAAATCTGAAAAACCTAAAACTTTCGAAGAAGTTTAAAGGAAAAGATTAATCTTCAGAGAAAAGCTGATTTAACTTATTTTCTTTATAAGAGGGAAGAATATTCTGAAAATTATTCTTTAAAATCCTCTTAATAATATAATTAAATTTAACTCGCCCTAAGGGCTTAGTTAAAAAATTAGTAATATTATTATTTGTATTTATATAATAGAGATTAATTTTTTTATCACGAATAAAGTTTTCTATAAAATAATAATGAATATTAATATGCTTAGCTTTTCTATGGAATTTAGTATTTTCAATAAGCTTTTTGGCTAATTGATTATCTATAAAGATAATAGATTTATTTAAAGCTTTGAATTCTAAAGTAGTATTAATAAAGCTATAATTATTATATAAATAAATAGCTTTTTAAGTAGTTTCTATGAGGGCTATATATTCAGTTTTATAAATGGATAAAATTACCGTTTCTTTCTCTTTATAGAATTATAATTCATAACATTATCTTGGTTGTATCAAAGGTCTTTGATCCATTTAATCGTAAACCTCTCGGGAACCCTTTAAAGGAAGCTATACCTAATCGTTAGCTCTTACTTTATTTATCCTATAGATACTACTAGTTCTAAGGAACTATTTAAATAGAGAAAACCTTAAATAGTAAATATAGTTAGTTAATATAATAGCTAATAAATAGGGAAAGTATAGGCCTATCTATTATAGTTACTCTTTAGGGATCATAGTTATATAATACTAATACTAGCTAGCTAGTAATACTTATTACTAGTTATTATTAATAGTTACTAGTTATTAATAGTTAGTAGTAGTAAATACTAAGAACTAGTAGTAATTATTACCTAGTTTATATAACTGGAAACTATATATATACTTCCTAGTTACGCTTACTTACTATAAGATTCGAACTTACTACTTTTACTATAATAGTAAGAGCTAGTTAGATATTAAACTACTATGTTAAGTGGGGAATTTAGAGTATTATAAAAGTTAAAGTAAAAAATATAAACTAAAGTAGATTTTCTATTATTTAAGTTTCTTGCCTAATCTGAGTCTATAAATTTAAATAGATTAAAGATATTAATATTATTATAGTTATAAACTAACTTGTAGTTAAAGTTCTTTTTCAAGTAATATTATATCTTATTAAGGGTAATAATTATTCTTTAGAAGGATTTGAAGAAAATCTAGATATATTTATAATACTTAAAGCTATATCTAGCTTAGTTTTTAAGACTACATATATTAGAGCTCTGATTCCCTTTTGAAATTCTAATATTTCGTTTTTTGAAGTAATATTTTTATTCTTAACGAATTTAGATTTATTATCTATAGGAATAGTGAATCTATAAATATCTTTTTTATTAAATCTTGTAAGAATTATATTCGTATATTTAAACTGATTTATGTCTAATATTTAATTCTTTTAGTTGATAACTAAATTATTACTTAAAAAGTAGTTAGTTCTCCTAGATCTTGAATTTTTATATCTTTTTAAGGTTATTATAAATATATCTTAAAGTTGTAGAATTATTAGTTCTTAATAGTATATTATTAATATAATAAGCTAAAATAGCTAAGTATTTCTTTATTTTAAGAGTAATATTAAGAATAAGAATTCCTTTATTATAAAGAGAGATTTGAAAACTAATTTTATATAAAATCGATTCAAGGTATTAATACTATAACTTAGACCTTTATTTTAACCTATAAAAAGCTTTATTAAGTAAATAAATAAAAAGCTGATTCTTATAGTTTTCGCTAAAAACTATTCTTTTTGAATCTTTAGTATAGATATAGCTAGTAGGTAATTTGATATATATCTTTTACTAACTTAAGTATAAGGAAAACCTGTAGTAATATTATACTAAATTAAAATCTAGTTATAGTATATAAAGATTATAGGTAAATATCTTATAGGTTATACTAAAGGTTTCTAAATAATTAATATTAAAGTACTAGTTGAACCCTTGAGTAACCTATCTTGTTTTATATATAGAACTTTTAGGATCTTAATTATTAGGTTTGATTTTATAGATTTGTTTACCCCTTAGTATACTAATATTATTCTTCTTAATAGAAGAAATACTAGCTATAAGTATAATAGTCTAAACTTCTATAGACTTAATAGACTTAACGTTTTTATTTATAGCTTAAATCCAGTTTTTACTATCCTGAGAATTTATAGTATTTAAAAGAGTAGTTAGTTCTAAGAGAGTATTAATAGATAAAATATAAAAAGCTATATAAGAGTTTCTATTTTTATCTATATATAAGTTATTATTAAATTTATATTAATTAAAATGAGTATAAAGAACTAAAGAAGAATAGTGTTTAATTATAAAGAGTATATTTTCTTTATATAAACAAATTCTATAGTTGTTTCTTAATTTCTAATTTAGAGAAGTAATTTCTATAGAAATAGTAGACTCTTTAAGAATAATCCTATTATTTTCTATAAAACTATTAGGATAAATTGTAGAATAACTATTTAGTTCCTTAATAGGATAAAGAATTAAGTTACTATTACTATTTATAATCTTATTAGGAAGAAGAAATAAATTAGTATTTTTAGTAAGGACTTTACTAGATTCAATTTTAATTAGATTTAAAGAATATTTAGAATTAAGTTAGTTAGGTTTAGTCTTTATACTAAGTTGACTAGGTTTAATAGAAATAGATATTAGAGGAATAGTATTATTAAAGATAGTTAAATTTTCTTTAAGTTAAGAATTAAACTAGTTCTCTAAGACTATAATATCTCTAGATCACATAATATTTAAGATTGAAAATCTTAAACTAAATAAGTATTAAAGCTATAGATAATTATAGCCTTTTTCTTAGATTTAGGGTCTACTTTTTTGAATACTTATATTTAATCTTATAGTAATATAGATTTCCCTGTATTTTTATATTAGAAATAAAAGG
This sequence comes from Colletotrichum trifolii, assembly GCA_004367215.1. NCBI lineage: Eukaryota > Fungi > Ascomycota > Sordariomycetes > Glomerellales > Glomerellaceae > Colletotrichum > Colletotrichum trifolii. The sequence goes on along the minus strand of RYZW01000286.1, from coordinate 21,992 downwards.
TTTTCTTTTATTCTTTAATTTATAAGAGATTTTGAAATTAATAGAAGAATATAGTATTTTATTATATAGATATAGAAGCTAGAACAGCTAAATTTGAAAGATAAAGTAGAAGATTAGAGTTATAGAGAAGGGTTCTAGTTCTACTAATAATAGTTCTAATAGTTTTCTTAATTAACCTATTTAGTTTATAAGTATATGGTAGTCTTATGTTATAAATAATATTATTATTTAAGTAAATGATTTTTATTATATTATTTAAGAATTCAGAGCCACTATTAATCTTAACTTCTTTGATTCTTTTATTATTATTATTATTATTATTGCTAGTTATATTAATAAACCCTTCAAAAGCTAAAGTAATTTCTTTAGAATCTTTAGTTTTTAATAACTTTCCCTAGATAAATCTACTATACTTATCTATAAATAGGATAAAGTATTTATAGTAATTATAAGTTTCTAGAGTAATAGGTCTATATAAATCTGAATTAATATAATTAAGATATTTAAATTTCTTAAAAGTATTTGAACCTTTATTTACTTTATTAGTGAACTTAGTTTTTAAGTAGGAATCATAAATAGGTAGTTTATTACCTTTACTATATTGATAACTAATATTATTAATAGTGTTCTTCATTAACTTAATAATATTACTAGTATAACCTATTTAGTTATCCTAGCGCTTTCAGTTCATAGTACTCTTATTAATAGTTGAAAGAACTAAGTCTTTATTATTATTAATAGAAAATATAGAACTTATATAAGTTATCAACTTTAGTTCTAATAAATAATAATTCATTTCTTTTAATATCAAAAAGTAGAGGTTTATTATTAAGGAGAGTAGATAAAGTTCTAATAGAATTAAATTTAGATTAACTTAATAAATTAATACTTAATTATAGTATAAAATAGATATTACTTAAAAGATATTTAACTTTATTAAAAGTAATTTTCAAGTTACCTTTTAGAGTTAAGATAATCTCTTTAGTATTTCCCTACTTAATAAGTTTTAAAACTCTTATTTTATTAGATAAAAGAACATAATCTTTAACCATATAAATAGTAGCCCTAGTATTAATATAAAAAGAAATTGTTTTAGTCTTATTGTTATTATTATAAAGAAATTGTTTTAGTCTTATTGTTAAAACTCCTAGTTTCTTGAATCTTTTTACAAATCATAAAACCTAAAATAATATTAGTATAAAGACTTTTCTTTAAAAAAGGTTAAGTTATAGTTATGTTTTCAAACTTAATACTTTCTTCTTTATTATCTTCTTCTTCTTTAATAGAAGAATTAAGTTATATAAGATTTTTAGAGATCTTTTTAATAACTGGAATATCTAAAAGAGTAATACTAACTTTTTCTAAAGAAGTTTTATTTTTTTGTTTCTTTAAAGAAGAAGAATCCTTTTTGGACTCTACTTAATTAGGAGACTTTTCAGGATATAGACTACAACAGTTTTCCTATAATAACTATAAAAAATACCTTTCTGTTTCTTCTAAGGTTTCTTAGCTTTTAGTTAAGATTTAGAGATTTTAATTAGGTTTTAGAACTTTTTCTTCGTAGTAAAGTTAACTAAAGAAGCATTATGCTTTTTCCTGAGTTTATTTAATAAATTAGAAAATACAGAATCTAATTTATAAGAGTTCTTATTAGTTCTAAGACTCTGAATTATTAAAATAATAAAAGTTTGATAATCTTTATCTAGATTATTTAGAACATAGGCTATAACTATCTAATTAGGTAACTTAACTTTGTTAAAAAATAAGTTATTAATTATTCCTTCAATTTTATTTAGAAACTCTTCTTTAGACTTAAACCTATTAAAACTATGTTGAAAAGTCCTTTATAAGTAAGAAACTTATTTGAAAAACTTGTCAATTTATAGAGCTTTCTTTAAATAGTTAAATACTATATAGGTATCTAAATTATTCCTAATAACTCTCAAAAGACTATCTTTATAGTTTAACTAAATATGGTTTAAAGAATTGTTATGTTTATTAGTATTCTTAGTTAGAATAGGTTTAGTTAAGTTAATATAGATATTTTTACTAACAAGTAAAGCTTTTATATGAATAGACTAAATACTATAGTTCTAAGTTCTTTTTAATTTAGGAATAAAAATTATTTTAGAGTTACCTATTTTCTTCAAAAATAATTTTAATAAGTAAAGTAGTTATTTAAGAAAGAATTGATTTAGATTCTACTATAGAATTAAGATATTTAGGGATTAACTCTAGTGAATAAATCGTTAATTGAAGATCGACAGAAGTAATAGCTTAATAGTTAAATTGTAAGATTAATATTATAAAACTAGTGTTTAAATCTTGTAAGAGATGTTTTTTCATAGTTTTTAGTAATTATAATTCTAATTTATAAACGTCTAGGTTAGTCTGTAGATTCCTAATTTATAAAGTTTCTAAGAAATAACTTATGGTTTCCTAGTTTATAAGGTTTCTAAGAGATAGCTTATAGAGGTTCTTAATTTATAAAATTTATAGGAGATAGCTTATAAGTTAGTTTATGAACATCTTAGAAAGACTTTAAAATATATTAAGATTTTCAGCTTCTACTTTTTAATATGCTTTTTCACTAACCTAGTAATAAGCCTATTATTCTAACTAGTATAATCTCTTTACAGTTCTTTAGTCTAATTAGCTATATAGTAGTTATAGAGCGAGAAAGCGTTTTGAAAAGGTTATTTAAAAGAGAGAAAAGCTTTTAAAAGAGGTTATTTAAAAGAGATCTTTTAAAAGAAGTTCTTCGAAAAAGGTTGAAGGATAAATATATTTTAGGTTAAATATTAAAGGTTAGTTATATAGAAGTAAATAGAAGTTAGGTTTATAACTTATTAAACTAATATTAAAATATTAGTAATAAGTTAAGGGAATAATATAACTATTAACTATAGAAAGTTGAGGAGTTTAAAGTAGTATCTGAGAATAGTACTAGTATTGGTCGAAATAGTAATAATAATAGGAAGTTCGGATTCTATAGAAGTAGGGAACTTTACTATCTATATAATTAAAATAGAGTTTATTTTTAGAAAAGTTAATCTTATATTATATAGAATATTTAGAGCTCCGAGACGTATAGGCTACTAAAAGCTTAAGTATTAAATATTCTATTATTAAAGTTTAACTAATTTAGAGTATAATTAATATAGGTTATAAAACCTAAACTCTAAAAACTAGTTTTCTAGAATAAATAGAAAGTATAAAGTTATAAGAGTATTTAGAGACTATTTAAAGCCTTTAATACCTTTTATACAGAGAGATGGAATATAGAGTTAATATAGACTTAGCTATAACTCTAAATAGAGTAATAGATTTAGCTATAACTCTAACATTTTATACTTAATATAACCTAATAAATTATATAATACTAGGATATTGATATCTAGAGACCCCAAAAAAACTAAGACCATTAGTCTATTAATTATTTTGTAGAATGTATGAAATAGTAGTTTTCTTATTATTATATTTCTGATTAATATTTATAAGAGAAACTAGGATCAATTAAACTTAATATCTAACGAGAGATCTTAAAACTAGTTATTATTAACTCTAGCTTCTAAATATAGGATTTAGTTACTAATATCTAAATACTACTTATAGAATTAACTGTTTTATGATATCTTAGAAACTTCTACTAATTAGAAATTAAAAGCTAGGGAAATAAGTATAATAAAGTATTCTTCTATAAACTTATTTACCTATTTAAGGTTAAAAGAATTATAAATGACTATTAATAAAATTAGTTTAATATCTATAATAAATGGTCTACTTAATAAATCATCCTGGAGAAAATAGATTTTCGCAAACTAAATACTATGAGGAAGTAATTTAAAAAGTTAAATTATGTTATTAAGTTAATAGTAAAGAAAAAGTATAGTATTATAAACCCTATAAAATCCTAGATTTAGTATTATATATATATAAAGAAGGTCTAAGATTTATTCCTTATAATAAAATACTTCTTTGTATAAGTATAAGTCTATAACAAATAAACTTTTACTATTATAAATCTAAGAAAGAGTAAATTACTTTTCTTATTAAGAATAGTGAATAAATAGTAATAGTATTCAAATAAAAGACTTTTTATTAATACTAAAGAATATAAAAAGAAAACTCCTTCCCCTAAATTAACTAGTCTTTTTCTTTAGTAAATATACTTTAACTCTTGCTATTACTTACTTTTATCTATACTTTACCTTATTACTATATTATAATTCAATTATCTTTTCTCTAGTAAGGTAACTTATACTCTAAAAATGGGATTTTCTAATAAACTTTATGAAATCTTCTTAATCTACAATTTAAATCTCTATATCTTTTATAGAATACTATAGAAATCTCGGGATTCTAACGGATATTTACTAGGGATTTTCCTAGGGACTTCTCTAGGATTTCTCTAAGATACCCTCAGGAAAATACTATAGAAATCCAGGTAAATTCTAGATAGAGAAATTGAAGAATTATTAGCTTTTATACTATTGTTTTACTAGTACTAAAGTGTAAAAATACCCCTTAGGAAACTACTAATAATATATTATACTTAGTTTTAATCAATGTTTCTAAACCTTTAGTATATATTTTTCTTCTTATTTTATATTAAATTTCTTAATTAGAATATCCCTTAAAACTCTTACTAGTCTTATATTCTTGAAACTTAAAGTATTCTTGTATAAATATTTTGAAATAGGTTTTACTTATCAGGTCTATAGTTTTAAATTTCTTATATCGATATAAGTAAACTTCTAGTAAGCTTTTACGAAACCTCGTAACTATAAGTTTATTTAAGAGTATACTTAAAATATGTTTATATTTTATTAATAAGTATTTATCCATAGAAGTATTACTCACTAGTCTAGTACTTAAGTTTATAAGTTATTTTAATACCTAGCTACTATTTATAGCTTTTCTATTTCAAAATATAGTAGCTAAAATACTATCTTTTATAGCTATTATAGAGATATACGTATATAACTTGTAATTAGAAAACTAGTTCCTAGGTTTATAATTTATATTTCAGATATATTTTATTACCTAGTTACCCTTATATTAACTATTTCTTTTATAAAACCTAGAATACTTATTCTTTTAACTTAGATATAATCTATTAGAGATTTGATTTTAGTTTGTATTACATAAATAAGATATATTATCTTAGTAGTAAGTATAATAACCTCTCTATTCCTAAATCTAAAGTTCCTTAGGAGTTCAAAAAAACATTATTAATACTATTAATACATTTAAGTTTAAATACTAATATAATATAGATTTTCCTTAGTAAAAAGAATACTTTAAAATTCCTCATATACTCTTTACTTTCTTAGTTTATCTTTTTATTTATAATCTACCTATTAAATCTGATAGTTTTATTCTTATTAAGAAATATAAATCTCAAATTTAGGAGTAATATTTCTTTATAAGCTTAGGGTTATTAGTTTTCATATCTATAGAGTTAAATCTATTAATAAGAGTAGGGTAGTTATTATCTAGTATATCTATAAATATAACCTAGTTATTATAAATATCAGAGAAATAATAAAAAGAATTAATTTAGTTACTTTTGCTCTATACCTAGAGTAGTATCTAAGCTTTTTACCCTATAAATAAATTTATCTACAAACTTTACCTAGTAATAGTATTTATACTAATACTAGCTAATAACTAGTTAAAATAGTAATGAAATTACTTGTTATTGTAGATAATTATACCCCTAGCTCCGATATTTAACCCTATAATAATAGAAAACCTTATAGTAATAATCGGGGAAACTTTTATCGAGACTAGAACTTAATATATAAAGCTAAAAGTAACTACTAAGGTTATAAAGTTAAGAATCTTTTTGAACTTCTTAAAAATAGAATAAAATAGAATACTAAGAGCTAGGTATTCCGTAATCTATTACTCTTCTATATCTATACTTTTATAATAGAACTAAAATCTCCTCAAAATCTATATAGCTATTTATAAAAAAAGAAATATAGAATAGGTATAGAGATATCTAGTTATAACTATTATAACTAAGGCTATTACTTTATTAAAATAAGCCTTAATAAAATCATCCTAAATATTATAATTAATAGGTAGCTTATAGATATTTAAAAGAAAATCATCTAGCTAACCTATAACCTGTTATATTAAGCTAATAATATTGGGGATTAGGTATTAACTAGGTAATACCTTAATATTAATATACTACTATAATACTAATTACCAAATACCTTAGAATATTATAGTAATATAATTATAGAAGTTTTAAAGGTTATCTAGTTCCACTAGGAATATCTATATCTATATAAGTATTATTTATAAGTTAGTTATTAGTTATAATTAATATATTAAGATTATTTACTAATAAGAGTAAGTTAAGTCCTATTATACTTATATAGAAATTATAAATTAGTTTATATTAGTAATAGAGGACTTTTTATTAGTAGTATAAAGTTTTATCTTAGGAATAAGTAAAGCTTAGTAGGGATATTAAAGTTACAGATATCGAGATTATAATANATAGGTAGAGTTTAGTTTATAATAGGGATATTAAGGTCGCGGATATTAAGGTTATAATAAATATTCGAATAGAGTACTTATAGTTAGTAGTAATTAAATATCTCGAGATATTCGAATTATATATTAATAGCTATGAAGGCGTGAGGGCGTAAAAGTATAAAGGCGTGAAAACGTAAGGTTATCGCAAAAGGAATTATCGGTTATTTATTATTGAAAAGTTTAATATTAGGTAAGTATACTAGCTATTATAGCTATAAGGGGTTTAGCCCTAGATTAACTAGGGGCTAGCTATAGTAGTTAGTAGGGGGGGTAGGAAAGCTAAGGTTATACTTTAGGGGGTAATATATCTACTAATAGTAGTAGTAGAGAGCGAGCTATCGGCCCCTCTTATAAAAAGAATTAAAAAAAGTAAAGAATAATAAAATAAAGAAAGTAATTATAAATATATATTATATTTATTATTTTAGTATCTCTCCTTTGCATAATAAGCTTTTTTATAAGTAAAATACCTTTCTTCTCCAAAATTATAAACTATATCTTATTAGTTCGAAATTCTTTTAAATTTATATTTATAAAATAAAAAGAAATAAAATAAAAGTTTAGAAAGAAAATAAGTACATAAATAGGTATGATAACCTAATAGTAGGTCTATAAATCTATCTCTAAATAAATAAATATTATACCTATCTTAGTTAAACTATTAAATCTTAGTACTAAGCTTTTAATAATAAACCTATTACTAGAATTTAAATCTTAAACTTAAGAGTCTATAGTATTCTCTCTACTATATATTTAATATTTAGGAAGTACCTTTTCTGTTAAATAGTTAGCTTATTTGAAATATTATTACTAGTTTCTCTAGGGATAATAGGTTTCTCTTTTTCTTTTTCTTTCTTATTATTATTCCTTATAGGTTTTCCCTAAGCTAGGAAGATTTTAGATAGTTTTCTCTTCAGATTAGATCTATAATAATCTAAATTAGTAAGTTTCTAATACTTTTTAGGTATCTATATAAATTTCTATAACCTATTTCTTCTGAATAATACCCTAGTAATCTCTTTCATATTAAAGTTTCTAGCTAATATAATAGAAAATCTAGTATTGATAAATAAATCTAAAAAACGTTTATTTATTTATACTTAAACTTCTTATAAGAAGACTTATTAATTATTTCTTTGATATTATAAACTAGAATTCAATTACTAGGTTCTAGTTATCTATTTTATAAAGTATTCCTCCTATTTCTATTAAAACCTTCTGCTATTTTTCCACATTGATTTATAATTATTACTACTATCATTTCTCTATCCTCATTTAAATTTATAAAACCATAAATCCTTATATTTATCCTTTCCTTAGGTATTCTTACTAATACTTAGTCTAATATTTTCTATATTAGTATAAGTATTTCTATTAGTATAACTATTTTATACTTATGTTTTAAGTAGAGAAATATAAATCCTATCAATATTTATATTGTTATTTAGTCTACGAATAAGTTTATATACAGAAGAAATTCAGGGTTTTTATTATTATTAATTTATAGCTATACTAATAATATATAAATAATAGGTTAATATCTAACTTTAATACCTCTATTAGCTTGTAGGTTATAAATTAAAGTAATCTTACATTTCAGCCTATTTTATTTATCAAGTTTAATAATAAGCTTCTTATTCTTAGGTATTCTATTTATCATAAGAATACTATAGAAACTATAATATATAATAGTTTCTTCTTATAAGAATTTTACAATTACTTTTAATATTAGTTTCAGAAGTTACTAAGCTTCTAGTAAAGTTATAAATATATCTCTAGTTTTAATAGAATACTATTTTTCTATTTTTTAGATATTGAAATAGATATAATTAAAAAGTAAACCTTAAAGAGTAATAAATCTGTAGAAGTTTCTTATTTTACGTATTTTCTATTTCTAGTAATCTAGGGAATAATTAACTACCTCTTTTATTTCTTTATCTATATTAGGCTAGTAGTACTAATTAGCTAATTCCTTATACATAGTTTCTTTTCTTTAATCTTTATTCTTATCATATATTATTAATATTAGTTTCTTTCTAGTATCTTCTCTATTAATAGTATATCTTAGAATTATGTAAAATAGTATTAGTTAGATGAATAATAGTTTATTCTAGTGTTAAAAAGTTAAAGCTTTTTACCTAAAGGTTTTAAAGTAACTGGGGTTGACTCTTAGAAGGTTCTTTAGTATTACTTAATAATAAATAATTTACTTTATCTCTTTTAACTGGGTTTATAGATAGTTTAATATTATAGATAGGAGGGATCAAGCTTTTTCAATCTAGTCTATTCTATTTATTAAAGTTTCCGTTTTAAATACCTCTTCAATTTATTAATTATCTTTTATAGTATATAATCTTTTAAAAAAGCTTCTAGTAGTTATATCTATAAGAAAGATTTCTATGTTAATCTAGTTATCTATATTATTTTTTCTTTATTTATTATTTTAGTTAGATAGTCCGAATAATTTCTATAAGAGTTTATTAGTAAGTACATTAGCTCTATTACTAATATATTTAATTTTAAAGTTAAATATCTTTATCTAGGATATTTAATAAATCGCTAGTATTCCTAGTAAATTAGAAATAGTATTATTAAGTTATATAATAAATGTTTTTATATTAGTCTCTGATAAGAAGTATTACTTATAGAAATACTTTTATAAATATTTTAGCATTTTCAATATACCCTAAAGCTCTTTCTTACTAGTATTATAGTTAAGTTCTATACCTATAAATAAGCTACTTTTAAATTAAGTAATAGTTTACTTTTACTTAATAAATTATCCAAGTATAGCTTCCTAGCTAGTACTACTAGTAATAACTACTAAATGGATCTAGCTACTTATAAAGCTATAATAAATGAAAGTAAATACTAATAAGCTATAAAGCTTATTCTTAAATTATTTTATAGTAGTAATTTATTTTTATCTTTATTAAAAAAGAAAGCTTTTCTTTAGTAAGTTATTAAGTAGTTTTATTATATTAGAATAACCTTTGGCCTATCCTCGATAAAATAATATAATCTTACAAAATAACCTAATTTTAGATATATTATTATAATACTTCTATTCCTCAATCTTTACAATTTTAAATTCTTCTAAATATCTCTTATAAGTTCTATAAATATATATACCTATTAAAATAGTATCTTATACTTATTAAGACTTTATAATTATAATTATATAGCTAATAAGTTTAATATTTACTAAAGCCTTATTGATATTCTAAATATACTCTAGAATATATCTATAAATACTAAAATAGTATAAGTTATTTCTTTATTATAAATTATTATAATCCTTTTAATTATAATATTATCTAAGAAAACCTTATAGTAGTATAGAATTAAGTTAGAAAAGATCCTGATTATAATCTATATAAACTATATAATTAAATTAATACTATTTATAAGAAAGGTATAATACTATAAAAATGTAAATAGAATTACGAATATTATTAAATCCCTACTTTTAAGGTCCAAGGGAATCTAGTTATATTTTACATAGATATCTAATAGTAAAAATAGTTTGTATATACTGAAAGTTTCTAAAAACATATTTATTCTTAGAAAGAACGCTGTATCTTAGATAATGTTTATATTAGTCTTTATTACTAAGTTAATTAATTATATCTTACTATTTTTCTTCTATACTAAAAAAAAGGTTTCTATAAGCTATATAGTTTTATTCTAGTATACTATTCCAAATATATACTTTTAAAATCTGGAAAATATTATCTTTTAAGTTTTTTAGGATAAGGATTAATTTAGCTTATTATATCTTATAAGGAATAGTTTTAATTATCTAAAGAAATATAATAGAACTTAATATCTCTCTATAATAACTAAAATCCTAAACTAGTAGTTTTTCTTTTATTTTTAGAACTTCTACTAGTAATTCTCTTTTGTAAATATTTAAATAATTTAGTTTATCTAAGATAAAGTATAATTACTCTAGTATTAAATATTCCTCTAGAGAAACATTCGAGAATCTCAGTATAATTATATTTATGAATCGAGTTATGAAGTTATAAGTAGTATTTTTCTTCGCTTCTTCTTATATTTTTAGTTTCTATTCTAGGTTTCTTTCGAGTATTGACTTATTTGATAATATATTATTTATTAGCTAACCTTTCTTATCTTTTATCTTATACATAATATTAATATCCTTAACTAGTCTATTCTAAATATCTACTACTATTACTTCTTCTTCTTATATATTCTTTTCTTTTCAAGGATAGTATTTAATACTTCTAGAATATCTTATCTTTTATAATAAGATTTCGTCTATTTCTCAAAATTTTTAATATAAGTTTTCCATTTATATTATAAAGATTTAGAAAAACTATAAAAGTATTACTTTTTACAGGATAAATGATTTAGGCTATATTTCTTAGAGATATAATAATTCTATAAATTTCTTTAATGTATATTTTAATAGTTTTTTAGATCGAAACTTCTAAAACTACTTTAAACGTTTTATTAGTCTTGTCTATTACTATAATTACTTCTTTACTATTATCTAGTTACTTTTACTCTATACCTAGAATAGTATCTAAGCTCTTTACTCTATATATAGATTTANATATAGATTTAACTATAGATTTTACCTAATAATAGTATTTATACTAATACTAGCTTATAACTAGTTAAAATAGTAATATAATTACTTATTATTATAGATAATTATACTCCTAGCTCTAATATTCAACTCTATAATAATAGAAAACCTCGTAGTAATAATCTATATAAGGAGAGCTTTATCAAAACTAGCTAAAGCTTAATCTATATAACTAAAAATAACTACTAAAATCATAAAGTTAAAAAGCTTTTTAAACTCATCAAAGATAGAATAAAATAAAATACCTACTTTAAAATATAAAACCTATATATTCCGTAATCTATTACTTTTCTATTGCTTTTATAATATAACTAAAATCTCCTTAAAATCTATATAACTACTTATAAAAGAATAACTATAAGATAAATATAGAAATATCTAGCTATAATTATTATAACTAGAACTATTAGTATATTAGACTTAATCTTAATAAAATCATTCTAAATACTATAATTAAAAAATAACTTATAGATATTCCAAAGAGAATTATCTAACTATCCTATAAACTACTACGCTAAGCTAATAATATTAGCGACTAACTATTATATAGATAATACCTTAATATTAATATTCTACTATAATATTGATTACTAGATACCTTAGAATATTATAATACTATAATTATAGGGGTTTTGAAAGCTATCTAGCTATACTAGAAATATCTATATTTATATAAATATTATTTATATATTGACTATACTTAATTAACATATTAAAATTACTTACTAATAAAAATAAGCTAAGTCCCGCTATATTTATATAGAAATTATAAGTTAACTCGTATTAATAATAGAGAACCTTTATATTAGTAATATAAAGTCTTATCGTAAGGGTAAGTAAAGCTTAGTAGGGATATTAAGGTCGCAAATATCGAGGTTATAATGAATATTCAAATAAGATAATTAGTAGTAATTAAATATCTCGAGATATTCGAATTATATATAGCTATAAAGACATAAAGGTATAAAAGCGTAAGGTTATCGTGGAAGGAGTTATTAGTTATTTATTATCTATAGAAAAGTTAATATAGGGTAAGTATACTAGCTACTATAGCTACGAGGGGATTAGCCCTAGATTAACTAGAAGTTAGTTATAGTAGTTAGTAGAGGGGGTAAGAAGGCTAAAGTTATACTTTAAGGGGTAATATATCTACTAATAGTTATAGTAGAGAATGAGCTATTAGCTCCTCCCTTCTTTATGATTATCTATTAATTATTCTATATTTCTTAGTATATTAAACTTTGGTATTATTAGTATTTCTTAAAAACTTAAGTATATTATACATGTTTTATTTACTAGCTATTAGTTCGCGGTTTTTATCAGTATTTTTAGTTTCTTTTTCCTATAAAAAGAAGAAGAGAATATATATATTAAATATAGTTAAAATTCCTTGAGTTTACTATAATATCCTAGAGCTTTATAATTAAGTTATATATATAGAAAGATAAAAAGATATTCAAATAAACATCCCTAGACTAGATCTAATTAATATTCTAGTTAAATAGATATTAAAATATTATTTAAGTCTTAATAATAAATAATAGTCCTAAGATTAAATCTTTTATTACTATTTTTCCAGGTAAAATAAAGAATCTAAGATTATAGATATAATACCCCCTAATATAAATATTCTTCATTAATACTTTTTAGAAGTTTATAATATACTTAATATCTGTAATACTTTATAGTTCTAAGTATATAAGTATTACTTTACTAAATAGATTTGTTTTCTAGATATAGTATTTAGTAATAATATTAATTACTAAGCTAGTATTAATAATCCCCTAGAGGTTTAAGCTTTTTAGTTTAATAGATTAAATATTAATCTTAAAATAAGTTATAATAAAAGTATAAATTATAGTAAAACTAGTAATAGTATTCTCCCTAGTATGAATAGACTTTATTATAATACTTATTATCTTAATATCTATATTATTAACCTATATAACTAGTATTACTTATATTTATAAAGTAAGTAGTATTATTAGATCTGTTTTCTATTTATTATTAGATTATACTATTAATTATTTAGTAATATTTTACTTATTCTATTTATCAATCTAAGTTTAAATTTCTACCCCTCAATTCCTTACTTTATAATATATATTTATAAATTCTTCTTCTACTATAATAAATACTTTCCTTATCTACTAGTTACTCTAGTAATCTTTGATAATTAGCTAAGTATACTAGTAATTACCTTAAATATATATAAGCTAGGCTCTTTAAAAGAAGCTTTTAGGAACTGAAACTTACTTATTAACTTTCTTGAAACAAATCTGTTAAATTAGTACTTAGGTCTCTATATTTATTAGTATTATAGAAAAAGCTAGTTAGCTAGAAATTTATTTAGTAGTTATGATTGTTCAAGGAACTAGGTTAACTAGTAATATAAGTTTATTATTATTTCAATAACCTAATAACTCTTAGTTCTAGTTAAACTAATTAGTAGTTTTTACTATATAGGTTTATATACAACTCTTTTTGAGGTTTATAAAAATTATATAATATAAGGCTTATAGATTTATATTTTAATCTATTTACTATAGTAATTTCCTTAATATTTAGTTTTATATTATCTTTCAGAATAGTAATTTAAATAAAGTATAAAAGTATAATATTAAATAAGGGAGGGGCTGATAGCTTGCTTTCTACTACGACTATTAGTAGATATGTTACCCCCTGAAATACGACTTTAGCCTTCCTACCCCCCCCCCCCCC
>RYZW01000285.1:14408-46729 GCA_004367215.1 Colletotrichum trifolii | reverse complement strand
ATCTTAGGAATAAGTAAGGCTTAGTCTAGAAGATATTAAAGTTATAGATATTGAGGTTATAATAAATATTTGAATAGAGTATTAATAGTCAATAGTAATTGAATATCTTAAGATACTTAAATTATATATAGTTATAAAGGTATAAGAGTAGAAGGGTATAAGGGTATGAAGTTATTATAGAAGGAGTTATTAGTTATTTATTATTTATGAAAAGGTTAATACGGGGTAAGTATACTAGCTATTATAGCTACGAGGGGTTTAGCCCTAGATTAACTAGGGGCTAGCTATAATAGTTAGTAGGGGGGGTAGGAAGGTTAAAGTTATACTTCAGGGGGTAATATATCTACTAATAGTCGTAGTAGAGAGTAAGCTATAGTTTAAATAATACTAATTAAAGTATATGATAGTATTAGTAAAGTTAAATATCATTATACTTTCTTCTACCAAATATATAAGATCTATTATAATAAAATTCCTATAATAACTTAAGAAATATCCTTTTCAGTAGTATATAAAGTAATTAATGATACTACTAAGCTAAATAGCTTTATACCTATATTATTTATTTTGAGTATATACCTATACTATATAGATAACTCTATTCTTTTCCTAGATATTATTATTTATATTTATATTATTTAGAAAATATTAGAGGAAATCTATTATACTTATACTAAGTATACTATTAATATAATTTTAATAATATATAATAACTAAGATATCCTATATATAACAACCTCTTTATTTCAGTCTCTTATATATATATAATAAGAGAAATATAATTAGTAAAGCTTATTTCGCCTTATTATTACCTATAATAAGATATGTATTCTTAAATTTTTCGAAATCCTTAAGAATTTCGAATAATAGCTATAAAACTTTATTTCAAAAATAACTAAACAATTCTACTTATATTATTAATAGTAATATTACTAGATATGAATAATTACTTTATGTATATCCCTAATATTACTAGGAAATATATATTCCTATAGTAATATCCTAATTTTATCTATTATTATCCCTATAAAACCCTTAAATTCCTACTAAATACTCTAAAATACTATTACTATATATAGTAGTAATTCTTCTACTATTACTAATAATACTCCTTTATTTTTCTAAGTTATTAGTAATATCCCTGATATATTACTAGGACTATTTGACTTTCTAAAATATTACTTAGTTATTACTCTAGCTTAGATATTTAACTATAAATCTTATTTTATAATATATTTTATAGCTAAAGAACAGTTAAATATAGCCTTTTTTCTTATTTTTTCTCAAAAAGTATTATTTTAATACTAAGTCTATTATTTAAAGAATTTATTAAAAAGGAATTAAGAGTATTATTACTAATAGTATTATCAAGATTGTCTAGTTTAACTTTATTTTCGATAAATATTATAGATAATTTAAATTAAAAATTATTAACGAGATTAAGAATACAAATATTGGGAAAATATATAAGAGATTATATCCTGTAATCTACAGTTTTAGTAATAAAAGTAACTTTAAAATATTAATATAATTACTAATAATCCAATAGAATAATTAATAATTAATTTTAACTATAGTCCTAGTTTTCCTCTAGTATAAAAATAAAATAATATAGTTTCGAGATATTACTTAAGACTATACCTAAGCTAAAATAGAGTTTACGAAGTATATTATAGGTAATTTACTATCCTATTTTAAAGGGTAATATTTTCTAGGATCTATAATAAATATTATAAAACTATTATATAGTTTTACTAGAACTAGTATTTACTAGTAAATAACTTATTCTAAGTACTATAAGGAGTAATGATAAATAGAAATATCGATATATAACCTATATTTCCTTATCTTATACTATACTAATAACAATTTTAGCTTTATAGGTATATAAACTAATAATACCATTAGCGTTTCTAATACTACCTTCTTATACTATAAAAATAAAGACCTCTCAAAAAACTTTATTTAAAGTAAAGCCGAAAACTACCCTTATAGAAATAACCCCGCTTATATTTAATAGAAATATCTTAAGCTTTGATAGTCATACCTTCTACATATACTAAAAATACTAAACATAAAAGCTAGTACTCTTTAATATGCATACTATACTTAAAGTACTTAGGAAAACATATATTAAATAATATATATATAAAGTATACTTTCTTTTAATATACTAACCCGAAGTATTATTTAACCTCTTTTATACTATATAAAAGTAATAACCTTTTACTAATGATACTACTATTTCTAATAAATATCTTAAGTAGTAAATTAAGTACTTTAACTATAGCTTTAACTTTATACTACTTAAGTATTTAAAAATATACCTCTATACTTTGATTAATAACTCTTTTACTAATAATCTTAACTTCTTATTTTAACTAGGATTTAAAATAATCTTAAACTAAAAAATAATAACTAGTAATAACTAGTTTAACTTCTATAATAACTTTATATATTATCTTTCTATTAAAAATAAAAGAGTTATACTAGGAATATATTTATTTTAGATATTTATACTATAGTAACTAGTATAGATTTCATTTACGCTATAGCTATAATATTTAAGAAAATCCTCACATACTAAAACCTCTCCCAGATCTTAACTATTATATATACTAATTTATATTTACTTTATAAATACCTTATAAAGTTTAGTACTACTAAAGAGAAATACCTAATAACTAATATTATAGTATTAAAATAGTTATATAAGTATTATAAGTTCTATAAAATATAGTAGATTAATAGGGATAATAATATTACTAATACCTTTTTAAAGAGTACCCTATATTATACCTTTAAGAGATTTATTAATTTAAATTATATAACTATTTGAATAGAGGGATAGGTTATTTAAATAGAGTAGATAATATAGGTATTAGACGTTATTAGGTAAAAGGTAAAAAGATCGCTTTTAGTACTATTTATACTTATTTTTAATACTGTTTTTAATAGTGTTTTCAGTACGCGATTATAGTGTTTTTAGTATTAGCTTTATATGTAAATAAAAGAGGTATAAGATATATAGTAAAAAGAGAAAGTTGCTAGTATTAGTAATACTATGCTATATAGTATATGTTACCGCGTATAGCATATATACCTCCGTATATATATAGTATATATAGCTATATATTTCTAGGTATATGTAGTATATATAGCTATATACCTCTATACTTTACTAGTAATACCTATTACTAGTTATAATTTAGTATTATAGTAGTTAGTAAGTAATTATTATACTATAGATCTAGAGTTTTATATACTTATATATAGTAGTTGTATTAAAGGTCTCTGATCTATTTCAAGTTATATACTTCTCCGGGACCCTTTAAAAGTAGTTATACCTAGTTATCAGCTCTTGCTTTATTTACCTACTAGATACTACTAGTTCTGAGGAACCGTTATATAGAGAAAACCTTAGGTAGTAAGATATAGTTAGTTAATACGATAGCTAATAAATAGAGAAGTATATTAGAAAGGGAAAGTATAGGCCTATCCGTTATAGTTATTCTTTAAAGATCGTAGTTACGTGATACTAATACTAGCTAGCCGGTACTACTTATTACTAGCCGTTAGATAGTTACTAGCTACTTTAATAGCTATTAGTAAGTACTAATAGCTAGTAGTAGTTACTATATAGTTTATATAATCGGAAGGTATATAGCTACTAGTTGCGTTTACCCGCTACAGGATTCGAACCTACTACTTTTGCCGTGATAGTAAGAGCTAGCTAGACGTTAAACTACTACGTTAAGCGGGTATATACTTATATATAAATATATAATATAGTAATAATAATAACGAATACTAAAACTTTTTTATACTTGTATAACGAGATTACGTATAGTGTGTGATTATCCCCTTATAGATAAACTAATATTATTATTCTAGTATAAATATTTAGAGTATATAGTAAGTATATTTTTAATAGAAATTATATTTCTTTTTCTTATGCCCCTAGTTTTACTATATAAGTATTTGAAATATAAATGTATTATATTTTGAAAATCAATATATTATTAAAGAGATAATTGTTATAATTATCTTATATATGTACTATAGAGTAGGAATATGACTTTTTATTAGTCTTGAAAGGAGTAGTTTAGAGTCGTTTAGTAATTAGGAATAATATAATATTCATAGATATAAATAAACTATTATCTCTTTAGGTTATTAATGATAAAGATATAAAATAAAGCTATGAAATTTTAAATTTTATATTTGAAATCTATTATATTATAAGGATAGTTCTTTTCCTATATATTATAAGTTTTTTTATATAATAGTATGAATTAATTAAAGATATTATGATTATAGCTTATCATTTTTATTTGCTTACTTTGGCTCTGTACCTGGAATAGTATCTAAGCTTTTTATTTCATATATTAATTTAACTATAAATTTTATTTGATATTAGTATTCTTATTCATACTAGCTTATAACTCGTTAAAATAGTCATGAAATTATTTATTATTATAGATAATTATACCTCTAATTTTGATATTTAACCCTATAGTAGTAGAAGACTTCATAGTAATAGTTAAGGAAAGTTTTATTAAGATTAGCTAGGGTTCAATATATATAGTTCAAAGTAACTATTAAGGTTATAGGGCTAAGAACCTTTTTGAATTTCTTAAAGATAGAATAAAATAGAATACTAAAAGCTAGGTGTTCTATGATCTATTACTTTTCTATAACTAAACTATCCTTAATATAGCCTAAAAGCTAGAGTAGTAGTATACTATACTTTTATAATAGAACTAAAATCTCCTCGAAATCTATATAGCTATTTATAAAGAGATAACTATAAGATNATAACTATAAGATAAATATAGAGATATCTAGCTATAACTATTATAACCAAGGCTATTAATATATTAGACTAGGCCTCAATAAAATCATTCTGAATACTATAATTAAAAAGTAGCCTATAGATATTCAAAAGAAAATTATCTAGCTATTCTATAAACTATTATGCCGAACTAATAATATTAGTAACTAGGTATTAATCAGATAATACCCTAATATTAATACCCTACTATAATATCAATTACTAGATACTTTAGAGTATTATAATACTACAATTATAAGGGTTTTGAAAACTATCTAGTTATACTAGAAATATCTATATCTATATAAGTATTATTAATATATTAGCTATACTTCATACATTAAAATTATTCACTAATGAGAGTAAGCTGAGTTCTACTATATTTATATAGAGATTATACATTAGTTTATATTAGTAGTAGAGAATTTTTATATTAGTAGTATAAAGTCTTATCTTAGGGGCAAGTAAGGTTTAGTTTATAATAGGGATATGAAAATTATAGATATTAAGCTTATAATAAATATTCGAATAGAATACTTATAGTTAGTAGTAATTAAATATCTTGAGATATTTGAATTATATATAGTTGTGAGGGTATGAGGGTATAAGGGGGTATTATAGAAGGAGTTATTAGTTATTTATTATTAAAAAGGTTAATATAGGGCGGGTATACTAGTTATTATAGTTATAAGAAGTTGAGCTTTAGATTAACTAGGAATTAGCTATAGTAGTTAATAGGGGGAATAGGAGGGTTAAAGTTCTATTTTAGGTAGTAATATGTCTACTAATAGTTGTAGTAGAGAGCGAGCTATTAGCCCTTTCTAGTTTATTATTTTTATTCTATTAATATTCTATTTTTTACGGAAAGATATAAAGTATTTTTAAAAGTAGTTAGAATATAATTTAATATATTTGTTTATAATTTCGATATAAATAGTATTTAAATAAAGAGATAAAGAATGGAAATTTCTGTATATTATTTTGAAAAACTAATAACTATATATATTTTATTATTAGTAGTAGTAAAATGCATTATGATACTAATTATTAAAGATTTATGTTTTAGAGCTTATATAAGATATCACTATTCAAGTTCTATATAGCTATTATTCCTGTAGTCTAGTAAAGAGTTTTTACTTTAAGTCTAAGCTTTTTAAGTTTATTATAATTCTATTAAAATACTATTAAAGTGTTTCTTGTAACTAGTTTCTAATAATAATACACTTCTTACTTAAGTCTAATTTAGTAATAAATAGTTAATTATAAAAATGAAATAGAAGAGAATTAAAGATAATAGTAAGTACTAATATTCTAGAACTTCTAATAAAAGTTCTAATAGACTATTATAAACCTAAGCCTTAAAGTTTATATAAGATATTACTAATAAAACTCTATATAACTACTACTCTTATAGTTTAGTAAAGAGTCTTTACTTAAAGTATAAACTTTCTAAGTTTATTAGAACTCTATTAAAGTATTACTAAAGTATCCCTTGTACCTAACTTCTAATATTAAAAAACCTCCTACTTAAATTTAACTTAGTAGTAAATAATAAACTATATAAAAGAAAAACAAAATAATAAAGAATTATAGTAAATACTATTACTCTAGAACTCCTTATAAGAGTTCTAATAGATGAATAATAGATTAGTTTATTAGGAGATAAAGACTAATCTTTCTAAAAAGCTTTTATATAGCTTTAATAAGATTACGAAATAACTTTATAAATAATATAAATATTTTATCTAAAAAAGAAACTACTCCTTATTAATAGTCTTTTTAATAGTAATACTTTCTATTTTCCTATATAGGAGATAGCTATATAGTGCAAATTAAAAATTAATTAAACTTTTATTAGAAGACTAGAAAATCCCTAGTAACTCTTATAAACTAACCTATTACTTAAAGTGTAAATATAAGGGAGTAATCTTTATATAATATAAAAACCTTAGTATAATTAGAATATTAATATGTTTTTCTAGTATATTACTAAATACTATAAGAATTCTTTTTATAATATCTAGGCTTTTAAAACGATATGGTATTTCTATTAAAAGCCTAAATAGATATTTACTAAATTCTTTATTAAGTTTAAATTAATTATGAGAAAAATCAAAGAATACTCCTAAATAACAGATATCTAGTTAAATTACCTCTAACTAGCTCTCTTCTATTGAATCTAAATATTTACTATTAGTTATAATATTAACTAAACAGATTACTACATTACTATTTAATACTACTATATAATTATGATAGACCTCAAGATCCCTAATATAAAGTTATAAAACTATAACTAGTTATAGCCCCAATCTTATCTAAAGCTAAGAATTAATTAGAATAAAGATATATAGATAATAAGTATAAAAATAACCCAAACTACCCTAATACTAGTATAATACTACTGTAATACTACTCTTCTTTATTATAAAAAGTTAACCAAATAAGTAGTTATAATTAGTAAACTCTAGTTAATTCTTATTATAAATATAAATAAAGCCTAATGAGTAAACACTATAATTATCTAGGTACATATAAGCTAGTATGTATATATCTTATAATACTAAAAACGATTTTATTACTAAATATAAACTATACTTTACCTACTTATTAGTAGTTTCTAGTATTAATATTCAAAAATTATAATTAGATAAAGAGATTATAAATAATAAGGAAAAGACCTAGTTTCCTAAAAGAAACTCCTTAAACAGTAAGCTAGTATAACTATTAATAATAATACTACAGTAATAAATAAAACTAGAAAAAGATAGAGATAAATAGATAAACCATTCTTCTTAGTTGTATTGTTAATAAATGATAAGTCTTTTATTTCTATTTAAATTAATAATAATGAGAACTATTATAGGATAGTTAGTAAGAAATTTATAAGATAATAAAACTTTATGTTAATTATATTACTATAGTTATATTGGCTCAGTATTATGCTAGGTACTAACCAGAAGACTTATATTACTAAGATAACTGAAATATAAATTAATTTTAATAAATAAATATCTAAAACCTTATTCTATATAATTCTAGGAATAATATACTAAGCTTTTTTAGGAAACTATAGTGATAGTATAAAAAGGTTATTCTAAGCTTTACTAAGAATAAAAGAAGGATAAACATAGTTAGTAATCTAATTATTTGAACTATTAGTAACATACTAAGAGAAATATATATAGATAAATTTATGAATCCTATTAAGTTACTAGTTATAATACTCTCTAATCTAAAAGAAGATGGATATAAGTAATTACTAATTAACTTAGTATAAATTAATATAATTCTAATAACTATATTACTAATTACTTTAGAATAGCAAATATTTATCTTATTAGTTCTTTTTCCATTATAGATTCATTTAATAAAGATAAAGTCTCTAGTTTTCCCTTTTACTAGAAGTCTCTTAATGATTATATTTATTTTAAGAAGAATTTAGATAGATTAAAACTAGATTTACTATAAAAACTACTTTACTATATATTAAAAGAATATTTCTTCGATATTTGATATTAAGTTATAAACTTAATATGAGAATATATATAGTATTAAGGTTACTTACTATATAACTCTACTAGCTACTATATAACTCGGGTAGTTTATATAAAGTATAACTATTCTATTTATATGTATGTAATATTAGTTATATTAAAGGTCTTAATTTATTTAAAGTTATATGCCTCTCGGGAACCTTTTAAAGGAAGCTATACCTAGTAGTCGGCTTTTACCTTATATACTTTATAGATAATACTAGGGCTGAGGAACTGTTAATGATAGAGGAAACCTTAGGTAGTAACGATATGGTTAGTTAAGACGATAGCTAATAAATAGAAAGTATATATATACCTATATCTGTTATAGTTACTTATTATAGGATCGTAGTTATGTGATACTCATACTAGCTAGCTAGTAGTACTTGTTGCTAGCTATTAATAGTATTTACTAGTTATAGTTCATAATTATTAGTAGGCGTTAATAGCTAGTAGTAGTTGCTATATAGTTTACGTAATTAGAAGGTATATATATACTTACCGGTCACGCTTACCCGTTATAGGATTCGAACCTCCTACTTTTACTATATATAGTAAAAGCTAGCTAGACATTAAACTACTACGTCAAGCGGGTATTCTATTTATATATATTTAAATACTTTATTCGAATTAGAAGAAAATTTTCTTTTTAATAACTTATTTTTAGACTATATACTATATTATTTATTTATTAAAATTATAAATTTAGTTATATTTAATTATCTCTAAACTATTTATAATTAATAAATATAAAGGAAATCCTTTCTAATCTTTTTTATTAGTTCTTTTAATAAACTATTTTATAATAGTATATTTAATTATTAGTAGCTTTAATATAATAGTTAAGCTATCTAATAGCTCTAATTTTAACTATTAGTATATTATATTATATTTCTATATAATTAACTAAAATATCTAGCAATATATTCACCTAGATATTGAATTTATTTTTAATATCTTAAAAATACTTAAATTACTTAAATCTAACTAATAGTTTATCTAAGAGAATACTATTTAAAAGAAAATAAAAATACTAATTTCTATACTTTTTATATTAAAAGTATTTTTAACTATTATATAGTAAATTTTAAGTTTTAAATAATTTAAGAATTTAATTATAAAAAGATAAAGAAATATTCTAATATAATTTAGATATTAGTCAATACTACTATTAATAATAGCTTTTTAATACTTTTTTAATTAAAACTTCTTAATACTAATAATATATCTTTTTGAGTTTTCCTAAAGGTTCTAAAATATTGATATATTTTGAACAATTTAGGTATATAATAATAAGTTAGAATTAAATATAAGAAAATCCTTAAGAAAACTAATCTGACTATTTATAGTCTAGTATAGTATAATAAGTAATATATTATTTATTTCTAAGTAAGTATATATAATAATTTAGAGATCTAGAGAACTTGTATAATCAAGGAGTAGTTTTAAGTATTTACTTAATATGTTTTGCCTAGTTAGGGTATAACTTAATATTAGAATATTATTAAAAAAGAGATTTTAAATTCTAATATTAGAATTTAAGTTAAATATAAAAAGATTTGTTTAGTTTTATTTTGTATTAATGAAAGTTTAACTAAAGGTCATAGTAGAAAACTATCTATATTAGCTATTTATATTGAAATGCTATATATAATTTAAGTTAAAACGAGGTATTTATATAGTCTTAGGAATTATTTATATTTTCGAGAAGATTATAAATATATTAAGTATACTGTTAGAAGCTAGCTACGAGAAGTACTTTAGTAGTATTTTAATAATGTTATAATGAACTTAATGAGTTTATACCTAGGGTAAAAACTCTTTACTAGATTATAGAAGTAGTAGTTATATAGAGCTTTAATAGTAATATTTTATATAAGCTCTAAGGTTTAGGTCTATAATATACCCCTTACTACTTTACTATTCTATTACTATAGTAATATATTATATCTATAGCTTTATAATATAACTATAATATCTAACTACTTAAGCTAATCTAACTAATAAGAAAAATCTATTAAGATAATTTCCCTAGGTACTACTAATATTAGATAGTTTTACTTATAAGAAAATTCAGGTATTATTGATATTAGATAGTTTTACTAATAGTAAAATTTATACTATATTTATCCTAAGTAATCTTATATTATATTCCTTTTTTATCTATCTATAAAAAACCTCTTTCTCCCCTTTTATATACAATTTTATTTTCTTTCCTCTAAACTTTATACAACTCTTATCTCGTAACTATTATAGTATTACTAAATTACTACTTTTTTACCTTCTTTCTCCTTTCTATATTTTATTTATTATTATATTGACTACTACTACTACTAGATCTAGCCCCCCTAATAATAACCCCTCTTACTACTTTACTCCTTCTAAGTTTATTACTTACGCCTATAATAGCTATATTATTAAAGGTAATTCTAATAATAATAATAATTAATCCCCTAAAATAGTTATTAATATTTACCTGAACTATTATTTAAAGTAAAATAGGAGTAGTATTACTTATTCCTATATATAGGGTTATAACTATTCCTATTATAAGTATTCATAAATAAAAAGTAAGTATAAGTAGGGATCTTACTTTTTTACTATAAATATTAAGCTATATACTACTAGTTACTAAGTTGATTATTTAGTTAAAAAAGATAAATATATTAGTTCTCCTACTATTACTATTTCTAAGAAGGATAATATTACTATTCCCTATTATATTATTATTTTATCCCTTAAGTTCTCTACTATAGTCTAATATTATAATAATTAATTCTATTATACTTAATAAGAAACCTTTACTTATATTACTACTATACTTACTACTCCTACTTCTTATACTAAAAGTACTCCTATTTCTACTTTTACTTTTATTCCTAAATAAGTTATTACTAGTTTTAGTAGTATTATATAAATAATAGTAAGTTTCTTTTTTTCTCTTTTTTTATCTTTATTATACTAACTTCTTAGTAATAAAGTACTATAATATATTCTAGTACTTATACTATACTTTATTAATATTATAGCTATATTTTAAGTTTTATTAAAGCTAGCTTACCTATTTACTACTACTATACTATTACTTCTCTAGTTTAATACTAATAATACTTTACTTATAAACTAGTACTATTTATTAATATCCCTAATAATAAAGAAGAAGAAGAAGAGGATAATAATAATATAGAAGAAGAATTCCTAGGTAATAAGGAGATACGGGATAATACTAACCTTTTTATTTAATTAGTTTATTTAGTATTTTAAAGGTAAGTCTAGTAACTAGTTATATATACCCCTTAGGAGCTATTATATTATTTAATTTATAGCTTATATAACTTTTTACTACTAGTAAATTAATATTAAGTTATTATTCTCTCTAATATCTCTATATTATAACTTAAATTATATTATAGCTTTATTATTAGTAAAGTCTTTTAAAACTTTCTATATTAAAGTATTATAACCTTTCTATTTAACTAATATATTATAATTATATTTTTACCTAGATGTATTCTTTACTACTAGTATCTCTTTGATATTATACTCTTTATAGGCCTTATTATTTTCCTTAGCTAGAACTAGGATAGGATTAGGTTATATATCTATATATTATTATAATAGTAGTAGGCTATTTTTTACTTATTTAATAAAATTAATATAGAATATTAGGTAGATACCTATAGGGATATCTAAAGTAATATTTAGTAAGTTTAGTATATTAATAACTCTATATTTAAAAATACCTAGTTAAGTTTCTTATTTAGCTAATTTATTTGAATATAGTATAATAATAGTTATATTTTATCCCTTACTTAGAACTTCTTAGATACTTACTATATCTTATTTATATTTATTTCGTTATATTATTATATATATACTATTACTACCTAAGTTATAGTAATACTATTTTTTAGGTAAGAAAGGAAAACTAAAACCTATCCTAAGCTAGAATATATAGATTATTCTACTACTTTAGAATATGAGATAAGTATTATATTAAACCTATTGATAAGTTTATTTAGGTTTACTCTAGTTACTAATAAGTTTTTATTATTTAATATTAATTAATAAGTAGTAATATGAGTTAGCTAGTTTAATTATAAGAAAGTAATATATATTTATAAGAAAGCTTAGATTTTAAGTATTATTCTCTCTATCCTATTATTTATCTAGGGATAGAATAATATTAATAAAAGCTACTATACCCTAGTAAACTAATATAATATTATCTAGAAAGTATTAACCTAGTCTAATCTATAGTTAATAATAATTAATATAGGGAAACTATAGAACTACTACTAGGTATCTCAGAATTTCTCTATATAAGTTTTAGTAGTTATAGATATTATAGTTTCTAGCTAGATATATTTCAATAATTAATCTATTATTATTGTTAGGAATCTTAGGTTATTTTCTATAGTAAATAGTAGTTCTATTATAAAGTTAATAGAAATCTATAATTAAAACTTATTAGGAATTAAAAAAGGTTATAAAAAGCTTTAGTAGTACTACTATCCTTTATATAAATACTAGTAAATATTATATATTTATATGAAATATTTAATATCTCTTAATATACTATCCTAATACTAGTCTTATAAAAGTACTATAAATATTAAGTTAATACTAAAATAGTTTAAGATTAGGGAATTATAGATTATTTAGAGAATTACTATTATTAGTAGCTTATATTTAAATATTTAAACCTAGCTCTAGTAGAGTACAGTACGATTATTTCTTATTATATAATTAGTTATTTATATTTATATTAAAGTTTCTAGAAAGAATATTTTTACTACCTAGTAGATAGTATCTAGTTAAACTTTATATACTAGTATTATTATAATTACTTAATTCTATAATAATAGTAATATAATATTTTAGAATATAGTATATCTATCTAGTAGTTTACTCGTAATATATTAGTAGTTATCCTTTACTATTATAACCCTTTCTTAGCCCCCCTCTATTTATATATTATAAATTAAAAGTACTAGAGAAAACTTATCTTTATCTTTATAGTTAACCTAGAAAAACTAGAAAACTTATATTATAAATTTTAGTTCTATTATATTATTTTAGCTTTATTAAGAGAAAATATTAGGATACCTAGTAAAATAACTTAAATAATATTTTAAAATAAAATTAAATTCTAATAAAGTTTCTATTTACCTAGTTTATTATTCTAAGATAAGTCTTAAATTTATAAAATACTCTAATATCTTATAGTTAAAGAAAATAGTAAATAGCTCTACTATACTTTATAATTCTATTAACTATACTTTTAAATATAATATTACTACTAGTAGTTTTTTATTATAAATAATATATTTCTACTAAACTAGTATAAATCTAGCTAAATAATAAGTAATAAGTTATAGTATACTATCTTTATTTTTTTATAAGAAATAACTATTTAATAATACCCCTAAATAATCTATTTCTATTATTATATATTATTCTAGATCCTACTAAACTATAACTAGTTCTAAGATAAATATAAACTTAAGTTTTTTAAATATTTACTAATATATAGTATCTTAGTAAAATAATATTTCTTTCTATATTAATTATATAAAGAACTCTATTAAACTAGAGAAATAATTAACTAAATTATAGTAAAGGTTTATAAAACTAAAGAAACTCTAGATACTATAGATATTCTTAGGAACTTCCTATTCCTAGATAATTTTAATTCTTTTAAAGTTATAGTAAATACTTTTCTTTACTTTAATAATAAACTTTAGATATTTTATCTATTTTACTAAGAATCTATACTTTTCTAAATCTAAGTATAACCTAGCTTTTTATGGCTATTTAAAGATTTACTTAACTTTATCCTTATAGTTATACTTTAATTTATAACTATAAATAAAAATATTATCTAAGTAAACTATAATAAAATTATTAAAGATACTTTAGAGTATACTATTAATATAGTATTAAAATGTTATAAGTATACTTATTAGCCTAAAAAGGGTAATAAACTATTTAAATAAACTAAAATAAATTTAAAAAGTAATTTTATATTTATCTCCCTCTATAATATAAATCTTATAGAAAATTACATAAATATTAACTTTTATTAACTATCCTATTTTAGATAATAATTATAATATTTCTTTAATTAGTAGTAAGGGGTAGTAATTATAAGTATTAATAATATTAAAAATATAATAATCTATATAAAACTACTATTTCCCCCTAGGTTTCTTAATAAAGAAGATAAGTATTCTAGCTATAAATAAGTTAGCCTAGACTTAACTTTTATCTCTGAAGTTTATAACTTAATATTAGATCTCAAAAAAGTATTCCTTTAGTATATTATATAGTAATCCTTATAATAGGTCTAGTTTAGTTCTATCTAGGTTCTTTTTTAAGTAAATATAATAGTTAAAAAACCTTTTATATAGAAGAAAACTAGAGGTTTTTTCTTTATTAAAAAAGTCTATAAAAGAAATATAAATAACTAGTAAAATAAATAGTAGCTACTTTAAAGTTATAAGTAATATAACTACTAGGACTATATTCATCTATACTAAACTAGTTACTAATTACTTATATCCCCTTTCTTCTAAACTAGAAAATATTATAGCTAATAACTTAATAAAGTCTATAAATCTATTTATATATATCTTTTTTAGCATATTACTAATAACCTAGATAATTAAACTACTAACTAAATCTATTTATATTTTATTCTTTATAAAGTTTAAAACTACTTATTAGTATTATAACTATAGTTTCCTAAAGATAACTAAGTATACTATTCCTAGGATTATATAGAATAAGATTTCTAAAATTTAACTATTAAAATTAATTTATACCCTAACTATTTTAGTAATATAGGTTTCCTAATTAATACCTAGGATAGTATTTAACTAGTATAATTATAGTAATATAATAAATATAAAGTTCTACTATTTTATAAACTCCTTACTAATTACTCTATAATAAGTATAACTACTATTAACTTAAATAGAAATAAAAAACTTATTATTTATTAATATAAAAACTAAGAAAAATAATTTATTTATTTATTTCTATATCTTTCTAGTTTTATCTATTATTATAATATTATTTTTAATAACTATACTAAATTACCCCCTAAGGAGTTTTTTCTAAAAAACTAAACCTTTTCCTTATTATCTATAATCCTTTTATCTAACTATAAAACTTAAATATTAGTATTAGAAGCTACTAGTAAGCGGGTAAACTATAACTTATATTCTATAATAAAATAATCCTTAGTACTATAATATATATAAATACTAACCTATATATATATCTAGATAACTATAAAGTTTACTTAATAAGCCTTATATACTTTAGTAAAAAAAAACTAACTAAAACTTACTAGCTATAGTAGTATACCTATTTAACCCTCTATAGTATTAAGGAGTAGTAATATAGTAGTATTATATTAATACTAGGGTAGTATAAACTATACCTATACTTATTATCTATATATCCCTATTCTAATTAACTATTAGTTCTAGCTAGGGAAAAAATTATAGCTATTTATAGTATTATAACTCTATATTAAAAATCTCGAGGTCTATTATAATTACGTAATAGTACTAAATAGTAGTATAATAGTCTATTTAGCTAATATTATAGCTAATAGTAGTTATCTAAATTTAGTAGGAGAGAACTAGATAGAAATAGTTTAGCTTAATATCCTCTATTTAATTATACTCCCCTACTTATTCTATAGCTAATTTAAACTTGATAAAAAATTTAATAAATATTTATTTAAATTCCTAATAGAAATAGCGAATCTTCTTAAGGGCTTAAATACTATAATAAAAGTTTTTATAGTACTTAGTAAAGTATTAGAAAAATACATTAATATCCTAATTATACTATAGTTTTTATATAGTATAAAAATCACTAATTTATATCTAGATTTTAGGTAATAAACTAGTTTATAAATATTACTAGAAATCCTTAGGTTTCCTGATAAAAGCTTAATTAACTTCTAATTTATACTATATAGTTATTTACTATATAAGAAAATAGAGAATATTACTATTAAAAGGGGTATAAATAAGGAGTAGCTTTTAGTTTAAATTAGGTATTTATAATACCTATAAAGCTAAGTTATAATCTATTTAGAGTTTTATAAAAACGTCTTAAAAGGATCGGTTTTTATCGTCTACTAAATTAGTCTACTATTAGTCTATTAGAAACTTTATAGAAAGCTCTAGATTAGTAGTATCTATTATTATCTTTTTACTATCTTCTATTTCTTTTAGTATTTACTATTTACTACTAAGTTAAACCTAGGTAAGAAGTTTATTAATATTAAAAACTAGTTATAAGAAATACTTTAGTAGTACTTTAATAATATTATAATAAACTTAAAGAGTTTATACCTAAAGTAAAAACTCTTTACTAGACTATAGGGGTAGTAGTTATATAGAGCTTTAATAGTAATATCTTATATAAGCCTTAAGGCTTAGGTCTATGATATATACTATTACTAGTTTATATACTAGATTCCCTAATATTTAGATATTAGTTACTATTTAAAATAGTATTATAGATATAATAAATAATTCTAAATTCTATATTCTATAATAGAAACTAACTAAAAAAAGATAAATAGATATTAAGAAGTATACTAATAAGACTAAAGAAGTTTTTTTAGATACTTTAAAAACTAAATTAGTTCCCTTAAATAATAAGTCTAGTAATAACTATTATTTTTCTAACTTAATATATATTAGTATTAATCTTTTTCTTTTTAAAAGGTTAATTAAAATTCCCTTAAAAGTTTTCTTAATTACCTAAGAATTTTATAAGTTTTAAGTAATATAATCTTTAATAGTTATACAATAGTCTATATTATTAATTTAATGAAAAGCTTTTAAAAGAAGTTTTTTAAATTTAATAAAAGAATAGATTTAGGTTAATATAATTTAGTTCATTTTCTTATAATTAGATAAAATAAGACAATCATTAAGAAAATCCTTAATACTTTAAATAGGAAAAATATACTTAATATAATATTAGATAATATGGTTTATTGTGGTTATATTAAAGGTCTCTGATCTATTTAAAGTCATATACCTCTCCGGGACCCTTTAAAGGTAGTTATACCTAATTATCGGCTCTTGCTTTATTTACCCTATAGATACTACTAGTACTAATAAACTGTTTAAATAGAGACAACCTCAAGTAGTAAATATAGTTAGTTAATATAATAGCTGATAAATAGAAAGTATATATATACTTATATTTATTATAGTTATACTTTAAAGATTATAGTTATATAATACTGGATACTAGCTAGCTAGTAGTACTTATTACTAGCTATTATATTAATAGTTACTAGCTATTAATATAAATAGCTATTAATAGGTACTAATAACTAGTAGTAGTTACTATAATTAGTTTATATAATTAGAAAATATATAGCTATTAGTTATACTTACCTACCATAGGATTCGAACCTACTACTTTTACCGTAATAGTAAGAGCTAGCTAGACGTTAAGCTACTACGTCAAGCGAATAGATATTATTATTTATATTAAATACGTCTATATAAATATTATCTTAGAAGTTCTTTTTCTCAATAAAACTAATATTTAATATATAAAACTAGATTATACTTTTAGGTTTAGATTAATTAAGTATTCTATTATTATAAAATAGTTACCTTGAAAGTATAATTTTATTTTCTTTACATATAAGCCTATTTTAAACTAGTTTATAGTTTATTTAAGTATTTATAGTATTATTTCAGAACTATGAAGTATTCTATTTTCTTAACTATATCTTAAAATAGTTCTCCTAGAACTAAAATCTAATAATATTTATATATAATACTTTTAAGTAAGATATCTAAGATAGATTACTCTTAAATATTTAGTTTTTAATACTTAGGGGGTAAAGATTATAAGACTAAATTAATTAAGCTATTATCTTAATAGGTTATCTGTAGATAAACTTTAGAGTTATANCTATATAATAACCTATTCTTAATAAATTATCTCTAGATAAACTTTAGAGTTATACTTAATTTCCTTATTTTATTATATTACTCAAGATCTATTTAACTTCCTTAAAATATATATAAGTAACTCCTAAGCTCTTATTATTAAAGACAAATTTTCAAACCTACTCTTTTTATTTATACTACTTAATAAAACTTATAATTTAGTCTTTCAAGTACTATTAATATTTAAGAAATAAGTCAAGAAATAGAAAAACCTTCTAATCTATAAAATTCGATAAGATATTAAAAAAGTAGTAATAATAATTAATAGAGAAACTAGTTACTAAAAATAAATAATAAAATAAAAGATTAATCTTAAGCTATTTCTCTCTTATACTAAAAAACTAGTTAAAATAGATAAATATGCTAAAAAAAGCTAATTATTTAAAATATACAAATACGAGAAACTATAGGATTACTACTTAAACTATAAATAGAATTAATTTAAGTAATAGTTATACTATATAATATATCTCTAAATATTGAAAATAACTAGAGATTACTATATAAAATTGAAAAAGCCTATAATAAGTAGTACTTTTATTAGTAAATACTAGAATATACTCTAAAACCTTATTAAGATTTATAATTTTACTAAAAATAGATTTATACTTATAGTTATTAAGTATACTTAGTTAAGAAATACTATAAATAAAATATTTTAAAAAAGTTATTTAAAATTAAACTAAGGGGATATATGAAATATCTAGTAAATTATATTCTTAATACTTATAACCTATATAAGATTTAGATTCTTACTTTTCAGAAAATTATTATTACTTAAAATATTAAATTTAATAAGACGAGATCTTATTCAAAATAAAACTTATATAAAATACTTATAATAGAAGTTATAGAACTACTAGTTAAATTCATTACTAAAAAAAAGAAATTTTTATTTTTAAGATACTTAGAAAATTTAGAATAATAAGAATACCTAATAAAAGAATTTCTCTTCTTTTAGTTATTCTATTAGTATTAAAAATAGCTTAAGATATTAGGTTAAGCTTAGAGTTAGTTTCTAAAACTAATAAGAGAAGTTTAATTATACTTAAACTAATACCTAAACTAATAGGACTAATCTAGATTACTAGTTAATAATAACTAAATATAATAATCCTAAATAAAAATTAGAATTTAGGAAATATATTAATAACTAGAGAACTAGATAATATATCTAAAATTAGGAATCTAGTTAATTAAGAAAAGATATTCATTTTAATTAAGAATAGAAATAATTATTTTAAAATTCTTATTTAACTAACTTAAAATAGACTAAAATATAGTTCTAGATTTTACCTAATTAAATTAGGACTCTTAATTACTTAAAAACCTAACTAATAATATTGAGGTTATATTAAAGGTCTTTTATCTATTTAAAATTACATACCTCTCGGGAACCCTTTAAAGGAAACTATACCTAGTAGTTAGCTCTTGCCTTATCTACCCTAAAGATACTACTAGTTCTAAGGAACTATTTAAACGGAGAAAACTTTAAGTAGTAAGATATAGTTAGTTAATACGATAGCTAATAAATATAGGAAGTATAAAGGGAAAGTATAGGCCTATATCTATTATAGTTACTTTTTAAGGATTATAGTTACGTGATACTAATACTAGCTAGCTAGTAGTACTTACCGCTAGCTATTAATAGTCGCTAGCTATTAATAGTAAATAGCAAGAGCTAATAGCTAGTAGTAGTTATTATATATAGTTTATATAATTAGAAAATATATATATACTTACTAGTTACGCTTGCTTACTATAGAATTCGAACCTATTACTCTTACTATAATAGTAAAAGCTAGCTAGACGTTAAACTACTACGTTAAGTAGGACTAACTAGAAAAAAATAAAAAAAGATAATAATAATAATTAGAGCTAGAGATTATTATTAGTAACTATATAGTATTTTTAAGAAAATATAATAATAATATTTTCTATTTCTTAGAATATAAATAAGATAGTTTTATTAATACTTATTTACCTAATTAGGAATAGAGCTAAATAGAAATAAATTTAACTTCTTAATAATTTTCCTTATTATTTAAATATAGTATTAAAAAAGAAAGACTTTTCTGCTAAAATTTAAATGAACTTTAATTAACTAGTTATATTACTAAAGGTTTAGAAAGATATTACTAATTTACTAAACCTACTATAAAAACCATTTCTTAAAATAATAAGAATTTCAATTATAAAGTTTAAAAAGAAAAGTATTTAGTAAGAAATAGATTACTAGGATATTAGATCTAGGCTTCTTTTTCTTAAATAAGTTCTAATTTATAAAATAAATATAAATAGGTTTCTAGAATAGTATAAAAAGAGGATTTGTATTTATAGGGATATATAACTAATTAATCTATTATAAATTATATATATAGTAGTATTTATTGTTTGAACCTTTTAGAGAATTATAGTAAGTATAGTATAGTTTAACTTTAAGGTTTTCTAGTTTAATATTACTAGAATATTTTCTAATATTATAAAGAACTTTAATAGACTTCTAACAAAAGTTAAACTACTAAATAGGTTTAAAATTATAAAGTATTATATAGAACTTCAATATACTTTTTATTGATTTCGAAATATACTTTTTCTTTAGTATAAGATTTTTAATATCATTTAAGTTATTAGGTTTCTAGTTATACTTAGAAAAGCTTTATCTGTTTGAAATAAAAGTTTAAGTATTTTTATCCTAATCTATAAAGATGATATTGTTTTCTTATGTTATAGAATAGCTGAAAATAAGGTTTTTGAGATTATTAAAAATATTAAATATACTTATAAACTTAAGAAATAAAGTCTTATTAAGTATTTCCTAGACGTTTAAATAGTTAAAGATTATGAGTATTATAAGATTTACTTAGTGTATAATATATATATTACTAAGATTACTAAGTATTTTAATTTTAATTATAGCTTAATTCTAATAATACTATTTCTTACAGTAACTTTTATTATAAATACTTTAAATCTAATAAATAAATACTTATTTATTAGATTTTGATATATAAATATTTAATAGATATAGCTTTACCAGGAACACTTAAGAAATAGTTTTAAAGTAGTATATATACTTATAAATATAATACTAGCGGATAAACCTATTAAAAATCTAACTTAAGTAACATTTAAATAGTTCAGAATATTTCTTAATTTTATAGATCTATCAATAACATTCTTATGGCTAGTTAAAATAAGCGAAGAAGCCGCTTAAAGTAACTCATATTTACTTAGATATATATATAAATAACTTAGAATAATCTCTACTTTTAATAGAAGGTTTCTATAGTAGTAATATAACAAGTACAAAAGTAATAGAATTCCTCTAATTATTCCTAGGAAATAAAATTCTCTAGGTAAACTCTTATCTAGCTAAGTATTACCTATTCAAACTTAAAACTCTAAATAAGTAGGTGAAATGCTATAAGAAGTATATAGAAACTAACCTATATGGATATTGAAAACAAGTTACAACTTCTAAAAAGAATAGAAATAAAAGCCTAAGCTTATCTTAAAAGAGAATACCTAAGACTAGTTATATAATAACTACAACTATAAACTCTAAACCTTCTTATAACTAATTAAAATACTAGAAATTAGTTAATTAGGGAACTAGTTATTATTACTAAAGACTTCAGAATATAACTATTTAAAACTAACTCAATAAGGAAAATAGACTAAAAACTTTAGATAATAAGAAATTAAAATACCTAAACTAGAGAAAATTATTTAATTATAAAGATTCTAGTAGTAGAATCCGAAAAATTTCTCTTTTTCATAAAAGTAACTTTGAATTCTTTCTATTATTTTAATTATAACTTAAGGCGAATAAGCTTCTTTATATTACCAAGTTTCTTACTTTTTAACTAAGAAAGATTAGACTTGAATAAACATTCTTAGGCTAAAATGCTTATTTTATTAGTATCTAAATTATAAAAGATTTCTAAGTATTTTTTAAATATTTTATATATCTAATTCGAAACTAATAAATAAACAACTTTTAAGCTAGTTTTATACTAGTAATAGTAATTAGAAACTAAATCTCTACCATCAATACTAATAGTATAAAAATAAGATTTCTAAGAAAAGATAAAACTTGAATAATATATTATATATAAGATAGTTTAGACTAGCTATAGATTTCTAATAATCTTTATTTAAAATAAATTCTTTTTATAGTTTTTAATAGTTTTTTCTTTTAGAAAAAATAGATTTAATTAAAATCCTCTTTAGAATGGAAGATATATTACTAGGTTTTATAAGTTATTATTTAGTAATTTTAAGTTGATATTTAAGATTATTATTCTCTAATAAACTTTCCTAGTCTCTAATCAAGGAAGATTCCTTCATTATACTAGTTATAGTTTTTAAATATTTCTTAGGAAGCTTAATTACTTCCTTAGTATTCTCTTTATTATTCTCCTTTTTATCTTCATCAGTACTAAGTACTAGATCCTTTACTTTAGAATTACTAGTTAAATTAGTTTTATTATTATTAGATAGGAGTTTT
Source organism: Colletotrichum trifolii (assembly GCA_004367215.1). Lineage (NCBI taxonomy): Eukaryota > Fungi > Ascomycota > Sordariomycetes > Glomerellales > Glomerellaceae > Colletotrichum > Colletotrichum trifolii. The sequence continues at coordinate 23,839 of RYZW01000285.1, read as the reverse complement.
AAAATAGAGACTTTCCTTGGACAACTATAAAGATATTTTAAATTAGTAGGAATAGTAGGATCTTTTATTAGAATAGTTCCCTTATTTATAATACTACTAAGTTTAAGTATTTTAATAAGTTTAGAAACTAGAATAAACAATAAATATTTTATAAGTTAGGGAATTCTACGAAATATGACTAAATAAATAATTTAAATTAAACTGATTAATCTTTGTATTAAAATTATAAATTTGAATTACTGATTAAATTATTTTCCTTAATAGAATTAAACTAAATTTAAATTTTAGATACAGAGTATTTTCAGATATATTTACTAAAACTGAACAATATATTAATAGAAAAAGAAAATAAAGGGAAAGAATAGGAGTTAAATTATTGAAAAGAAAAGAAGTTAGATAAAAACTGCTAAATAGAATAAGGTTCTCAAATATAGTATAGAAGAGTATTTTAAGTTTAAGATTTATTATTTCTATTAAGTAAGTAAAAATACAAAATAGTTAAAGTAAATACGAATATTAATATTCTATTACTTTTGAGATGAGGATTAAGAAGTAATTATTCTAACTTAGAAATATAATAAGTAAAACCTAGTACTAGATTACTAACTAAGATAGATATAAAGTACTCTAGAAAGTTAATAGTAATATTTTATTTATTAATATTAGTATTAATAGTTTATTTCTTAATCTTTAGTAAGAGAATCCTTAAAACTAAGAATATTTTTCTTAGTAGACTTAAAAGGTTTATTTTATAGTTAGAATATCAATAATAACTAATATATATTACTTTATTCAAAGCTAATATATAGAGTCTATATTAATAATATATATTATTCATAAAATAAAAGAATAGTTATTAAAAGTATTAATATAGAAGGTAAGGGAAGAAACTAGTAAATAAAGAGTTAATAAAAAGTTTATTTGTAATATATAAAAAGATTAGATTACTAGTAATTTTCGAAAGAACTAATTAATTACCCTTACTGATATTCAATAAAAATAGTTAAATATATAACGGATTAAAATAACTTTATTAACTCCTTTTATTTAAATATTTAAAGACCTATTATAGGAAGCTATTTACTTTTTTCTATTTATTTAGTATATTATTTAGATTATATAAAGGTATCTCTAATAGTTCTACTACTAGGGGGGTGTAATAGAATATATAAAGTATTAAGTCTACTATACGACTTTACTAGCTACTATATAACTCGGGTAGTTTATATAAAGTATAACTGTTCCATTTATACGTATTCGAATACTTTATTCTAGTTAGAAGAAGATATATTTTTGATAACTTATTTTTAGACTATATACTATATTATTTGTTTGTTATACTTCATAGATAGAAATCAAATCTAAACTAGTTTATTTATAACTAAAATACCAATTTTTCTTTATTAAAAAGCCTAGAGGAAAATAGTAGTTTAATATAGATTATTATACTTTTAATATTATTAATATGTATCATTATTACTCTTAATTATAAATTGAAGAAATATAATATTCTCTCTCTAAAATATATAATTTATAAAAGTTAATATTTATATAACTTTCTATTAAATCTATATTATAGAGAGAGATAAGTATAGAACTATTCTTTAAATATATTTGAGCTTATTTAAGTAGTTTATTACTCTTTTTAAACTAATATATATATATATCTATAGTACTATAATCCCATATTAATTCTATATTTTAAAGTATTTCTAATAATTGCACTATAGTTTATTTAGATAGTGTTTCCATCTATAATTATAGTTTTAACAGTAATTATAAAGATAACGTTAAGTAAGTGTTTAAGTAGTTATAAAAAGCTAACTTATACTTAAATTTAGAGAAATATAAATTCTCTAAAAAAAAGATTAAATATCTAGGTTCTATTATTAAAGTAGAGAAAAGTATTTATTATAACCCTAAAACGTTAGAATTACATAAGAATGGGAAACTCTTAAAAATACTTATAATTTCTAGAGTGTCTTTAGTTTTATAAATTTTTATTATAATCTAATCAATGATTTCTCTAGTTTAATCGAACTCCTTATTTAAATATTATGAAAAGAAAAATTATTTATTAAAAGATTATATACTCATAAATATTTAAAATACTTAAACTTATATTTATTTCAGAGCTAGTTATAATTGAATAGGATCTTGAATATTATATAATTTTAGAAATAGATTACTTAGGGGTAATATTAAATAGTTATTCTTCATAAGAGGATAATAATAGTATATTATAGCTAGGTATTGTCTATTTAGTGAGATATACTCTTACTTAGTAGAATTATACTATTTATAATAAAGAATTACTAGTAATTATATTATATGTAAAAGTATAATTAGTAGAAACATAGAATATGATAGAACTATTTACTATATTCTTTGATTATCAAACTTTAGAATACTTGATAAACCCTAAAAACTTCTTAGAATAATAAACTAAATAAAGAGAAGCTTTATTAGAATTTAACTTGATTTTTAAATATTACTTAAATTATTTTATAGAATAGTTTAATATTCTTTTTTAAAAACACTAAAGTAATATATTAAACTTAAACTTATAATATATATTCTCTAATATCTCTAAATTTATTATAAAGATAAAAGTAAGCTTTTTCTAGTATTTTGTAATTTAAAATATATAAATAGAAAGAAACTAAGAAAAAGTTAAATAAATAGAAAATGACTATTAGTATATTACTAGTAAGTTATTAGATAAGTATTTTATATTCTAAAGTATTATAATATTAATACTATAAACCTGAATAATTATAACAATACTAGTATATAAAGCTTACCTAGAAGTTTTCTATTTTATAGTAAAGATATTCTTATTAGAAGCTTTAATATAGATATATATAAGTAGCTAATTATATAATAACAAGAAATAGAATTTTGTTATACTAGCATTAAATCTAAGGCTATCAATATAAGTTATTAATAACTACAATCTTCTCAATAATTTATAATTCTTTAGTTTTAAATTATTCTATTATTAATTTGATGTTTATAATATTCTTATAGAACTAGTATTAGGATAATGTGATAAATAAATAATATAGTATATAGTCTAAAAATAGATTATTAAAAAGTATATTTTCTTCTAACTAGAATATAGTATTTGAATATATATAAATGGAATATTTATACTTTATATAAGTTACCTATTTTGCATAGTAGCTAGTAGAGTCATATAGTAGTCTTAGTACTATATATATTCTTATATACCCCCTAGTAGTAGAGCTACTAAAGATACTTTTACATAACTTAAATAATATACTAAATAAATAAAAAAGGGTAAATAGTTTCTTAAAATAAGTCTTTGAATATTTAAATAAAAAGAATTGATAAAATTATTATAATCCGTTATATATTTAACTATCTTTATTATATATTAGTAAAAGTAATTAGTTAGCCCCTTCTAAAATCCCTAGTAATCTAATCTTTTTATATATTATAAATAGATTATTTATTAAGTTTTAATTTACTAGACTTCTTTCTTCTCTTCTATACTAATATTTTTTAATAGTTATTCTCTTATTTATAAATAATATATTTTAGTAATATAGATTCCGTAGATTAGTTTAAAATATAATAATATATATTAGTTATTACTAATATTCTAACTATAAAAAAACCCTTTAAATCTATTAAGAAAAGTATTATTAAACCTAAGAATTCTTGTATAGAAATCAAGATATAAGCTATTAATACTAATATTAACTAATATGATATTAATAGTAACATTCTAAAGTACTTTATATCTTTTTCTATTAATAATCTAGTACTAGTACTTATTAGTTATATTTTCGAGCTAGAGTAATTATTTTTTGATCTAGATCTAAAAAATAATAGAGTATTAGAGTTTATAATTACCTCAGGTATTTTTTACTTTTATTTATCTAATTAAGATAGTAAGTTTTAAACTTAAAATACTCTTTTATATTTTTAGGAAGGTTTTTTTATTCAGTAGTTCTTAACTAACTTCTTCTTATTTAAGAAATTTAATTCTTGTTTTTTCCCTTATTTTTCTCTCTCTATTAATATGTTTATTCGTTTTAGTAATTTTATCCGAGAATACTCTATTTCTAAGATTTAAACCTAAGTTAATTCTATTATGGAAAATAACTTTATTAATAGTTTAAACTTCCCGTAGTAGTATAAAAGCGAATTATTATACCTAAAATTGTTTATTTAGCTATATTTTGAAGAGTTTCCTAATTTATAGGAATATTTATTATTATTTCTAGTATCGTAATTTATTAAAATACTTAAGCCTAGTAGTATTATAAAAGGGGGAGCTACTTTAACTAAGAATCTTACTACTATTACTAGTTTGAAATATTTGTATAATTATCTAAGGAAAATTACTATTCTAAAATCCCTTTTTAATAATAAAAAACATAACTTAACTAGTAACCACAAAGAAGAAGAAGAAATACCTAAACCTATTAGTAATAATAATGAAATCCCCAAGGTTATTACTAATAAAAAAGAAAATAATAAGATAGATATTAAAGAAATAGTTAAACTACTTAAGAAATACGTGAAGATTACTGCTAGTATAATAAGAAAGCTTCTATAGATTAGAAATTAAGAAACTTTATTAGGAATAAATAATCTTAAATATTAGCTAGAAGCTACTGAATAATAACCTATAAAGCTTAGTAATAAGTATACTATTCTAAAAAAGACCCTATTTAAATCCACTCCTACTAAGAAAAGTAAAACTACTAAGGAATATAAGAATTACTTATTCTAAATAAAAACTATTAGAGATTTATAATTAGTTTAAACTTTCCCCTATATAGTATATTACTCTAGTTTTATCTTTTTATAAAACCCTTATTTTTATACTATTAGTATTAATAATTAAAATTTAGTTTCTAATTAATATTATTAGTATAAGAATAGTTTAATAATTACTTATATACTAGTCTCTAACTAGATTTATAGAACATTTAAAAGTTATTTAGAAATTCTCTAGATTCCTAAGACTAATAAAATAAGTATTTTAGTCTAAGATTTATTATTTAAATCTAACTATTCTTAATTAAAAACCAAGAAGGTTAGTAATATGAAGAAACTTATCTATTTCGAGTTATAATTAAAATAATAGAAGGATTTTGAGACTATTTTTATTAAGAATAGAAATATCTTAGATTCTATTATTAGAACTCTTATTATTAAATAATTTTCTCTAGTTTAGGTATTTAAACCTATTTAAATTTCCTAGTTTACTTAGCCTATTTCTAGAGGTTATATCCCTAGTATTTTAGTAATAATAACTAGTTCTCTAATTAGTTAATTTTCTATATCTTAACTAGTTCCTAGAAAGTTTAGAATTTATAATTATAATTATAGTATTCTATTTTATAGTTTTAAGTAACCTTAGTACTTAAGATAAGCTTAAGCTTTTACTTCTATTCTTTTTAGGAGCTATAATTAGTTTTCAATATTTATATAAATTAATTTCTATATATTTATTATAGTATCTTATTTGCCTATTTAGGGTTTGAAATTTAAATAATTAATACTTAATTAGATAAAAGCTTATCTCAAGAGCTTTGTTTAATAAGAATAATTAGAGGAATTCTATCGTATTCTTATTTTTTATATTTCTATTATAAGAACTTTTTATTAAAAATAAGAATTACTTAAGTTACTTTTATATATATTTAAATAGATAGAAAATCGCTTTAGGTAGTTTCTTCTATTATTTCAGCTAGTCTTATAAGTATTATTTATAAATCTATAAAATTAAGAAATATTCTAAATTATTTAAACTTTACTTAAATTAGATTTTTATAAGTCTATTTACTAGTATTATATTTATAGGTATATAGACTACTTTAAAGCTATTTTTTAAGTATTCCTAGCGAAATTATATTTATTAAATATCTATATACTGAAATCTAGTAGATAAGTATCTACTATCTAGGATTGCTAGTTTAATTATCTAGTAGTTATTGTAATAGATTTTCTAAATATTTCCTAGGTTAAGCTTAATATCTCGAAATAGTTTTTTAGTATTATAGCTTCCTTTGAAATATATTCTAGGTTAAGAAATTCTACTTTAGTTATTAATATAGTTATAGTATTCTATTAACTAGCTTTTTATTAGATTAGGTTTCTAAAAAGAGAAATAATATAACTATAATTTAATCTTCGAGTTTTTTTATAGTTTACGAATTCAGTATTTCTAGTCATTAAAAGTATTTGAAATATCTTATTAATACCCCCTAAACTTCTAAACTATAATACTAGGAATCTTATCCTATAGAAGTACTAAATTATATAATTTATAGTATTTATATATATTAAAAAAGGATTTATAGAGCATTTTGAAAGTAGAGAATATGTAAATAATATATCTAGTTATACTATAATAGAAATATAAAGAATTAAACTAATTTTTATCTAATATTTATAAATCTCTTTTAGTATAACTTAACTAGTACTTATAGTAAAAACTACTCCTAGAAATAATATTATTAGAATTTAGTTATAGTTCAGATTAAAATACTTAGTAATTTTTGTAATATATATATCGTGAACTAAGTAAATCTTATAATATTTATAATCCTAAACTACTTAAACCCTAGAAAAGTATTTAATAAAACCTATTTTTTAAGTTTATAGGTATAGTTAATACTTTTAATAATTCTTTAAGTTTCTTTTTTAGCTATCTTATAATATAAGAGAAGAATATTATCTATATAGAATAAGATAAAAATATTGAAAGTCTTATTTTTAAATAGATAAAACTCTTCTAAGTATAATTAGAAATTTAATAATTTTAGAATAGTATAAAAAGTCTTATACTAAAGAAAGAATATATCTCGAAATTTATAAAAAGTATATCTAAGTTCTATATAATACCTTATAACTTTAAACCCATCTAGTAATTCAATTATTATTAGAAGTCTATTATAGTCTCTTATAGTATTTAGAAGTATATTAATAATATTAAACTAGTAAACTTCGAGGTTAAACTATACTATAATTACTATAGTTACCTAAAAGGTTTAGGTAACTAGTATTACTATATATATAGTTTATAATAGATTAACTGGTTATATATCCCTATATATATAAATCCTTATTTTATACTATTCTAGAAAGCTACCTATATTTATTTTATAAGTAATAACTTATTTCAAAAGAAAGAATTTAGATCTAATATCCTAGTAATTTATTTCTCGCCAAATACTTTTCTTTTTTAACTTTATAATCTTAACTCTTACTATTTCAATAAAAGAACTTTATAGTAGTTCTAGTAAGTTAGTAATATTTTTCTAAATCTTGAGTAATATAATTAATTAATTAAAATATATTTAAATTTTAATAGAAAAGTGCTTCTTCTTTAATACTATACTTTAAATAAGAAAGAAAACTATTAAAAAGTTAAAACTATCTTTATTGAATCTTTGCCATTAATTAGGTAAATAAGTACTAGTAAAACTATTTTATTTATATTCTAAGAAGTATAGAATACTACTATTATATTCTTTTAAGAATACTATATAGTTACTAATAGTAATCTCTAGTTCTAATTATTATTATTATTTATTTTTATATTATTAGCCTAGTTCTTAAGTAGTTAAAAATCCTAACCTAATTAGTTAAAATTTAGAGCTATATTTTAGTCTATCCTAAATTAGCTAAATAGGGAGTTTAAAATAATTACTTCTATTCTTAGTTAAAATAAATATCTTTTCATAACTAATTAGATCCTTAACTTTAAATATACTATCTAGTTCTCTAATTATTAGTATATTCTTTAAATTCTAATTTTTATTTAAAATTATTATATCTAGTTATTATTAATCAAAAACCTAGATTAACCTTATTAGTTTAAATATTAGCTTAAGTATAATTAAACTTCTCTTATTAGTCTAAGAAACCAATTCTAAATTTAACTTAATATCTTAAATTATTTCTAGTACCAATAGAGTAAGTAGTAGAAAAGAGGTTTTTTTTATTAAGTATTCTTACTATTCTAAATTCTCTAAATATTTCAAGAATAAAATCTTCTTCTCTTTTAATAATTAACTTAACTAGTAGTCTCGTAATTTCTTTCATAAGCATTTTATATAAGTTTTACTTTAAATAAAATCTTATCTTATTAAATTTAATTTTTTAAGTAATAATAAATTTCTAAAGAGTAAAGATCGAGATGTCTATATAAATTATAAATATTTAGAATATAGTTTACTAGATATTTGATATATACTTTTAGTTCAACTTGAAATAATCTTTTTAGAATATTTTATTTATAATATTTCTTAAGTAAGTATATTTAATAACTATAAGTATAAATCTATTTTTAGTATCATTATAAAACTTAAAAAAAACTTAGAATATATTCTAGTACTTACTAATAAAAATACTACTTATGTTAGGTTTCTTTAACTTTATATAATAATTTCTAGTTATTTTAAATATTTAAAAATATATTATATAATATAACTATTACTTAGATTAATTCTTTTTATAGTTTAAATAGTAATCCTATAATTATATATATATATATATATATTTTAAGTAATTAGCTTTTTTCTAGTATACTTATTTACTCTAACTAGCTTTTTAGTATAAGAAAGAAATAACTTAGAATTAATCCTTTATTCTATTACTTATTTCTAATAACTAGTTTCTCTATTAATTACTATTACTATTCTCTTAATATCTTATTAAATCTTATAAATTAAAAAATCTCTCTATCTCTTTATCTATCTTTTAAATATTAATAATATTTAAGAAACTAAATTATTAGTTTTATTAAGTAATATGAATNTAATATAAATAAAAAGAGAAAACCTAAAAACTTATTTTTAATAATAAGAACCTAGGAGTTACTTATATATATTTTAGGGAAATTAAATAAATCCTAAGTAATATAATAAAATAAGTAAACTAAATATAACTCTAAAATTTATCTAGAGATAACCTATTAAGAATAAACTATTATATAATAGGAGTAGTCTAATAACCTTAGTCCTATAATCTTTATCTTTTCAATATTAAAAACTAGATACTTAAGAGTAATCTATTTTAGGTATCCTACTTAAAAGTATTATATATAAGTATTATTAGATTTTAGTTCTAGGAGAACTATCTTAAAATATAGTTAAGAAAATAGAATACTTAGTAATTCTAAGATAATACTAGAAATACTTAAATAAATTATAAGATAGTTCAAAATAAGCTTATATTTGAAGAAAACGAAGTTATACTTTCTAAGTAACTATTTTATAATAATAAAATACTTAATTAAACTAAACTTAAAAATATAGTCTAGTCTTATATACTAAATCTTAGTTTTATTAAGAAATAGAGTTTCTAAGATAATATTAATATAGAAGGTTTTAATATAAGTAATATTATCTAATATTAAATTAAGTATATTCTTCTTTTTTAGA
>RYZW01000284.1:0-40196 GCA_004367215.1 Colletotrichum trifolii | reverse complement strand
ATAATAGTTATAGCTAGATATCTCTATACTTATCTTATAGTTATCTTTTTATAGGTAGTTATATAGATTTCGAGGAGATTTCGATTCTATTATAAAAATTACGGAAAAGTGATAGATTATAGAATACCTAGCTTTTATGTCTCGAAATAAGTATTCTATTTTCTTTTATCTTTAAAAGGTTTAAAAAGGTTCTTAACTTTATAATTTTAGTAGTTACTCTTAGCTATATACGTTAAACTTTAACTAGTCTCAATAAAGCTCTCCCTAACTATTACTACGAGGTCCTTTATTACTATAGGGTTAAATATTAAAACTGGGGGTATAATTATCTATAATAATAGGTAATTTCATTACTATTTTAACTAGTATCAAAATGGCTTAAGCTACTTTTATACTTGTTATCTATATATCCTTATTCTAATTAACTATTAACTTTAGCTAAGATAGAAACTAGGACTAATTATAGTTTTGTAACTCTATATTAGAAATCTTAAAATCTATTATAATTATATAGTAGTATTAGATAGTAGTATAGTAGTTTATCTAGCTAATATCATAGTTAATAATAACTATCTAAATTTAATAGGAAAAAGCTAATTAGAAGTAATTTAGCTAAATATTTCCTAGTTAGGAGTATACCCTACTTATTTCATAACTGATTTAAACTTAATAAAGAACTTAGTAAATATCTATTGAAGCTTTTAATAAAAATAGTAAATCTTCTCGAGGGCTTAAATACTATAGTAAGAGTTCTTATAATACTTCATAAAGTACTAAAGAAAAATATTAATATCTTAATTATACTATAGTCTTTATATTATATTAAAACTACTAATTTATTTCTAGACTTTAAGTAATAAGCTATTTTATAAAAACTGCTAGGAATCTTTAGGTTTTCTAATAAAAACCTAATTAATTCCTAACTTATATTTTATAGTTGTTTATTATATAGGAAAGTAGAAAATATTACTATCAAAGAAAGTACTAATAAGGAGTAGTTTCCTCTTTAGAGAAATTATTTACAATACTTATAAGACTATATCATAATCCTATTAGAACTATATAAAAATATCTTAGAAACCTTTCTTTTTTTACTAGGTTAATCTATTCTTCGTCTATTAGAACTTCTATTATAAATTCTAGAGTAATAGTATTTACTATCATTATTTACTATTTCTTATTTCTTTTATTATTCATTATTTACTACTAAGCTAAATCTAAGTAATAAGTTTATTAATATTAGAAGCTAACTATAAAAGATATTTTAGTAGTATTTTAATAGTATTATAATAAACTTAAAGAGTTTATACCTAAAGTGAAAACTCTTTACTAGACTGAAGGGGTAGTAGTTATATAGAACCCTAAGAGTAATATCCTATATAAACCCTAAAGCTTAGATCTATAATATAGATATATATTTAATTAGAAAGCTTTATTCCTAATAGATATTATAGGAAGTTTACCTATCCTCTTTAGATTAATATTACTAATACTAGATTACTCTATTAAAGAAATAGAATTTTAAGAAATTAAATTATTTATATATAGGAATAGGTATAGTACTCAAGCTGCTATATGATTCTACTGGCTCATATAAAGTTTAACTATCCTATTCATCTATATTTAAACGTTTTATTCTAGTTTAAATAGAGTATACCTTTTAATAACCTATATTTAAACTATGAACTATATTTCTTACTTATTATAATTATAAGTTTAGTAATAATTGATTATCGTTAAACTACTTATAATTAATTGAAACAAAAGAAATCCTTTTTAATCTATCTTATTAGTTCTTCAATAAACTACTTAAAATTATATACTTAATTATTACTAGTTTTAATATAATAGTAAAGCTATCTAATAGCTCTAACTTTACCTATTAATATATCATATTATTGTTCTATATAATTAGCTAAGGTATCTAGAAATTTATTCATCTAGATATTAAACCTATATTTAATATTTTGAAATTAATTAATTTACTTAATTTTAATAGATAGTTTAACTAAGAGAATACTGTTTAATTGGAAATTGTAAGTATTTAACTCTATATTTCTAAGAATAAGGGGATTTTCGACTACTATATAAAAAGCTTTAAACTTTAAGTAGTTTAAGAATTTAACTATAAAGAGATAAAGAAATATTATAGTATAATTCAAATATAAATTAACACTACTATTAGTAATAGGTTTCTCTTACTTATTTAAATAGAATTCTTCAATTTAAATAATATGTTCTTGAAGCTTTTCTAAGAGTTCTAAAATATCAATATACTTGGAATAATCTAGTTATATAATAATGAGTTGAGTTAAATATAAGAAAGTCCTTAAGATAGGTAATTCAAATATTTCTAGTCTAGTATAATATAATAAGTAATATATTATCTATTTCTGGACTATTTGTTAAAATGTCAGGCTGTAGGTGTTTACCCTATAGTAGTACTCGACTTACCGTTGAATATTCTCTGGAATATTCTACCTTGTTCTTCTACAGGGTACTTGCTAGTAATTAGCTTTATGATTCGTAATTACTTACGCAAGCCTGTATTACTTGAATATTCTAATAATTACTAATTAGAATAGTCTAGAACTAAGCGTAGTACGATAAAAGAACGGTTCTATACTCTCTTTTAGTATATATATCGATCAACTAATAATAATATTCTTTTACTGAATATATCTATTGTTTTCTCTTTTATTCTATTTTCTCTTTCCCTGAGAATATCTAGTAAATATACTTTTAATATAAGGTATTCCTTTACTAGATATAGGTTATATAGCTACCTATTTTTTAATAGGTTATAAGTTTAGGGTTTTATTTCTTATTTGTTTCTATTATAGCTTGAGATTTTCTTTATCGAATTAAACAAAACTCGATAATCGAATTATCCAATATATCTCGAAGGATTTCGACTATTTTCTATCGGCTAATATAATTTTTATTATAACAATATTATATATATTTAGTTATCCGAGCTTCTTCTTTCTGAGTTACTAGTAATCCTAGAGTTACTATTTCGATATTACCCTACTTTTTTTATAGGGTACTTATTCGATATATTCGACCTATTTGAAATGAAATCGAATTGGAACCATATCGGAAATCGAAATACTAATCTACTATATAAGTATTATTACTACTACTTAGTAGTATTTTTTAGCTTTTAAAGATCTGATTTATTATATCGGTAATACTACTTAGCTATCAAGTAGTATTTAAGCTATTTACTAATCTTCTATATTAGTAATACTATTTAGCTATCAAGGAGTAATTTAACCTATTTATAGCTAAAATCTTAGCTATTTACAGAGCCTTTCAGCTATTTACTTAGCTATATTTATAGCTATAGCTAAAATTATTAAAACTATTATATACTATTTAATACTTAATACGCAAGAGCTTATATAGGCTGAAAACTAGTCTACTTAATTTTTGTTATACATAATTAGGGGGTAAAATCTAGTATATATTCTTTATAACTAAATATAGCCAAGCGTATTACGCAAAACTCTATTTTAAGTAGTTTAAGTAAAGCGAGGCTTATAGAGATAATATAATAGCCGAGGTTTCTTCTAGTAAAAACTCTACTACTTAAATATATTATTCTTAACATACTTCTCTAGCTTTAAGAGATTTACCTATAAGCTAGCTTTTCGAATAATACTAATTAAATACTCTATTTATATCTTAAGAAAAACTCTTTTAATAACCCTATTACTTTTATTAAACCTCTATTTTCATAATAAGAGAAGTAATACCATTTTTAGGTTATTTGGGTATTTCTTATTTACTAGGGGATATTTTAGGTATTTCTATACTTCTAATACCCCTAATTTCTTAAAATTCCTTTTCTCGCTATACTTTCAAATAGTTTAACTAGTATATTATATTAATCTAAGTAATAAATATACTAAATTAGTAACTTTAGAGACGTTTCATAAAACCATTAACTATAAAACCCCCTAAAATATATATTTAATTTTAAATACTTCTACTAAACCTTTTATTATAACTAGTAGTTATAGATATCTATCTATTCTAAGTTTATAAATAGTTATACTATTTTAGCTATTATAAAGTATATTATTTACCAGTTATTATACTAGATTTAGATAGCTAGCTAAAACTTATATATCTTACTCTTACTAAATATATTTATCACGAAGTCTATTTAAAATATAGTAATAAAATAGCTAGCAAAAATAGTTTGTTAAGTAATTTAAAATACTATTAAAAACTTTTCTTTAATTATTAAAATAATAATAGTATTTTATTTATTAGTTTACTATACTATTAAAGTTTAAGAAGATATAAAATATATACTTAAAAGCTTTCTTAATTATTATTATTATCCGTAAAACTAGTATCTATAATAATAATAAAACTACTAAATAGATTACTAACCTTATAACTAAACTTAAAATAGAAACTTTGTATTTTACTTGGTTACTTTTACTCTGTACCTGGAATGGTATCTAAGCTCTTTACCCTATATATAGATTTATTTATAAAGTTTACCTAATAATAGTATTCGTGCTAATACTAATTTATAACTAGTTAAAATAGTAATGAAATTACTTATTATTATAGACAATTATACCCCTAGTTCTAATATTTAACTCTATAGTAATAGAAGACCTTATAGTAATAGTTGGGGAGAGTTTTATTAAAACTACCTAGGGTTTAATATATATAGCTAAAAGTAACTACTAAAATTATAAGGTTAAGAACTTTTTTGAACTTCTTGAAAATAGAATAAAATAGAGTACTTATTTTAAGATATAAAAGCTAGGTATTCTGTAATCTATCGTTTTTCTATAACTTTTATAATAGAATCGAAATCTCCTCGAAATCTATATAACTACCTATAAAAAGATAACTATAAAATAGATATAGAAATATCTAGCTATAATTATTATAACTAAGGCTATTAATATATTGGACTAAACTTTAATAAAATTATTCCGAATACTATAATCGAAAAGTAATTTATAGATATTTAAAAGAAAATTATCTAGCTATCTTATAAATTACTATACTAAACTAGTAATATTAGTAACTAAGTATTAATTAGATAATACTTTGATATTAATACTCTATTATAAGATTAGTTATTAGATATTTTAGAATATTATAATACTATAATTATAGGGGTTTTAAAAGCTATTTAGTTATACTAGAAATATCCGCGTCTATATAAGTATTATTTATATACTAACTATATTTAATATATTAAAATCGTTTACTAATAAGAGTAGGCTAAGTCCCGCTATACTTATATAGAAATTATAAGTTAACTTATATTAGTAGTAGAGAATTTTCGTGTTAGTAGTATAAAGTCTCGTCTTAGGGGTAAGTAAAGCTTAGTAGGGATATTAAAGTTACGGATATTAAAGTTATAATAAATGTTCGAATAGAGTACTTATAGTTAGTAGTAATTAAATATCTCGAGATATTTAAATTATATATAGTTATAAAAGCATAAGGGTATGAAGGTATAAGGTTATCGTAGAAAGAATTTTTAGTTATTTATTATTAAAAAGGTTAACGTAGGGCGGGTATACTAGTTATAGCTATGAGGGGTTTAGCCCCGGATTAACTAGGGGCTAGNGAAGGGTTTAGCTTTAGATTAACTAAGAGCTAGCTATAGTAGTTAGTAGGGGGGGTAAGAGGGCTAAAGTTATACTTTAGGGGGTAATATGTTTACTAATAGTTATAATAGAGAGCGAGCTATCGGCCCCTCCTACTTTTTATTTTACTAAAGTATTATATTATTTATTTAGCTTCTATATAAAATATATCTAAAGGGTTTTAGTTAAAGTATAATAATTAGCTTACTATATAAGTAGAATCTAGTCTTATTATAACTATAGTATAATTAATAAAACTAATATCTTATTAATAATACTTAATCTCTATATATAAATCTTAATTATATTATAAGAAAATATTTATTAGGTTTTAACGGGGTTTCAAATCACTTAACATATTACATATACTTTATAAAATATTTAAGAAACTTCTTAATATATATCACTTATAAGAACTATAACTATTATACTATTTAATCTCAAATAACTTCAATACAAAGAAACTACTATAAATCCTTACTTCCCTCAAAATAATACTTCTTTTAGAAATCTACTCATAATATAAGTATTTTAAATGTATCTTTTAAAAGGAAGGAAAGAATATAGTTATTAATATAGAGAAAAAGATAATATACCCCTTAAACTAATAAAATAGCTTTCCCGTAATAAGTTTAAAACTAAAATACTTAAAAACTATTTCTAAATAATATTACTAGAAACAGAAATCTCTGAAAACTATATAATATTTTAATTAAAGAATAAATCTTATTTAATATTTGATATCCCAATAGTATTTCTATATAAATAACCTTATTAGATACTATATATATATAAATACTAACTATATTATATTAGAATAATTCAAGATTAAAATAATTAGTAATTACTACAAAGATTCAAAGTAATATATTTACTAAAATTACTATATAAATCTCATAATTATCTCACAACTATTAATCTCCACAAATAATTAAATAAACCTTAATTTTCAGAAAATAGCTATATTTATCAAGCTTATAAATATAAACCTAATAATATTTTAAAATCTTTAAATTTCTTATAAAAACTCTACTAACTTGACTCTAAAAACACGATTTAATATAGCTCCTAAGATAAGCTTATTTAGCTACTACTGTTACTTTAGTATATAGATAAATAAATACTACCAAGTAAAATATAAGTAATAGTAATAACCTCTGCTATAAAACTCCTAGAATAAAAACCTCTATTCCCTATACTTTAAATATTTTCTGATATCTAATTCTTTCATAACTAAAGTTTATTATTAAAAGTCCTAATATCTATATCTTAGAATCTTTAAGATAATTGAATTTCTAGGATCCCCTCTAATTAACTACTTATATAACTCTATAGCTATAAGTAAGAATATCTTAGAATATCTCAAAATAACTAAAAAACATGAGCTACAAAAATAACTTTAAATAAAGATGTCCTAACTATTCTAGTATAATACTTTATCTATCCTTTATATTTAACCTTTTCTAAAAATACCTAAACTCTTTATTTCTCAATAATTCTATCTATATAAACAAAATCATAGAAAAATATAATAAATAACTCTAGAAAATTTCTTAACACAAATTTCGTAATTTTAAATACCTTATAAAACTTAGAAATAGTAACTATATAGATACGAGACCTTAAATTACTATAACTATTTCCTATTATATTAACTACGTTATTAAATTCTATACTTAAGTTTAAATAAATAATTAAACTAGTTTTAAGTAAGTCTACTTAATACACTTTAGTACTAGTAAAATAATAGTATAAAAGCTAATAATTCTTCACATTTTCTATCTAGAATTTACCTGGATTTCTATAGTATTTTACTTAGGAAATCCTAGAGAAATCCTAGAGAAATCCCTAGAAAAATCCTAGTAATTTCTAGTAGGAAGTCCTAGTAATTTCTAACAAGAAATCCTAGTAGTTTCTAATGAGAAATCCCTAGTAAATATTTATTAGAATCTGAAGCTTTCTATAGTATTCTATAATAATCACTTATTTCTAAAGATTTCCACTTTAATAATTAACTATTATAAGGGATTATTATTATATATAACTATAAAAACAACTTTTAAGAAAAGAATAATTAATTAGAAATCATAAAGAAATAAACTAGATAAAGCAGATAGATATCTACTAAATAAAAGCAAAGTATAGAAATTCTAAATAATTTTAAATAACTTACTATAATAATATAATTTATAAGTTAGTCTTATAGAAATTCTATATATAATAATTAAATTCTAGAATATTATTCCCTAATTATATTTTATATTAGTATCCTTTAAATTCTCTGTAAATAACTTTCTATATTACTTTATTTTATTATCTATAAAATATATCTGGGAATTCCTCAGGAGTAACACTGAGAAATATAAATAATTCTTAGTCTAAGATATTATTTACTACCTAGTTATTAATATAGTTAGAAAAAGAATAATATACTATTATTAGTATATATTTATAAAAAGAACTTATACGACTAGTTACTTATATTATTAAAATATTATAATTTATTATAGTAGATCTACTAAGGAAGAATTCTTCTTTATTTCAAGTATAGTAATCTTGATATATATTTCTAACTTTAACTTATTTTCCTTAAATAAACTTATAAAAATAAATTAAATACTGATAAGAAAAATAAGGAGAACAAACTTAAAGTAATTATCTTTCTAGATAATATTATAGTAAAAATCAACTTAACAATTATATTATTAACTAGAAAACAAAAACTATTCTAGAAATTACTAACTAAAGTACCCTAAAATACTTACGAAATAGGCTTATATTCTCTTATATTTATAATAATTCAATAAAATACCTTAGTCTCCTATTTAATTATTCAGATTCTACTAAAGCTAATAATAATAAGTTAATAAAATTAGTTAATAAAGTCTAGAACTAGTACTACTTAAAGGTTACTAGCTAAAGACTAGCTTGAAAACTATAAGTTGTTTTATATATTAATAATATTATTGGTAAGTCTAACTTGCTTAATAAAGTTAATACTAGTTTACACTAATTAATACTTCAGGATTCTCTCTGAAATAGGGAAGTTAGAATTATCCTTAATATCTAGTAATAATATTAAGATTAATAAAGTTTCTACTAAATTAGGTATTTCTTTAAATGATGTATTCACGTTATTCTATACTATTTTAACTATAATCTTACCCTACCTTTATTCTTAAATAAGTCCTATAATAGCGTTAACTTATTATATAGCTTTTTTAATTTTATCTTTCTATAAATTTCCTTTAATACTAATTATTTATTAGTTCTTAGATTTAGTTAGGTAAGTAATAGAATTTCTAAAGTTTTGTAATAAAAGTATAAGTATGACCAGGTTTTATAGCTATAATATAAATCTACTAGTTATATTCCTAGGGTAAGATATAATAAGATTATTTAAACCTTAAATAGGTTAATCAGGTTAATATATATTATTAGCTAGAGTTATTATATTAGGGAGTCTACTAAATTACAGAATAGGATTCTAAGGAATAAAGTAGATTAACTAATCTTCTTGGACAAATATAGTTCTCGTATTAATTGCACTATGAAATAGAGATTAGGGATAAATAATAAATATAAATTTAGCTAAGTTAACATTATAAGTATAACTAAATTCTACGTCTAAAATAAAGATTATTATTTTCTAGATGAGGTCAAAAAGAACCTTAATTCTTTTAGTAGTAAAAAGGTTTTAGTCATACTAAGATATTTATTTATTAATTTAACCTTATATATTAAATTAGTTACTTATTAACTTAATATATTTAGTAATAGAAGCTTTACCTCTATAAATAGTAAACATATAGAAATATCCTAGAAAAATAAGATTTTAGCTTTTTGTACCCTTAGAAAATAGTTAATACTATAGTTTTAAATAGGATTCGTTTTATAAGTAATTATTATAAGTCATATTTAGTATGAAATACTAGTATATTATAACCAAGTATACAAAGAAGTAATAGGGAATATGATTAGTAAAATAACTTAAAATACTAAAGAATTAAAAAAAACATCTACCTTTATACTATATATTAATAATAATATTTCTCTAGTATTTATTATATTTGAAAAAACGCAGACGAATTTTCATAGTAGAAAGAAAGCATATAACTAATCTAGTAAGCTATTTAGGACGTATTTACTAAAAATATTATTATCCTAGTAAATAGTACTAGATTTTATTTATTATAATCTTCTAAAGAAAATACTATAATTTCAAATAGAATTTAGTTATTCCTTCCTATTTAATTATTCCTTGATTTCTAAGTGATTTCCTAATTCTAGAACTTCTTAATATTTTAGAGATTTCATAGATTCTTTATTAGTAATTAATTCTTCTTATAATTAGTTAGAAATATATTATTTTAGTTTTCATTCTATGGTTTTATTCCTAGTTTTATCTAGTTAATCCCCTAGTAAAAGTATCTAGTATTAGTCTAATAATAGTTTCTTATTTTCTTTAACTCTTTTAACTAACTCTTCTTTTATATTTCTATATCCCAAAATTCTTTAACGATTTCTTCTATTTCTATAATATTAATATCTATTTATATATTATAAATACTAAATTAATCCTTCTACTTAATAAAATACTAAACCTTAAATCTTCTTCTTTTTATTTATATTACTTTTTTCTCCAAAGCATTTTCCATTTTATAATACTAGAATAAATTTTTAAATTCATTTTTATATATATTATTAATTTCTATAAGTTTAGTATATATTACTATCTATTTATATAGAGTTTTAGTAAAATTAGTAATTATAACTAGGTAAGTAATTAAGATTATAAAGTAAAACTTTATAATTAGTAGTAAATCTAAGTAATAAGTAAGCTTTCTAACTTATTCTAGTATTTTAATTAATCTAATTCTAAGGAATAAAGTTTTTACTAACTAGTTTCTAGGTAGCTAGTAGTCTTCTCTAAGTTAGAAATATATATAATCTTTTAGGGTAGATATAACTAGTTTATATTTATAGTTAAATATAATTTGTATGAATATTTATATTTATATAATTAAAAAAGATACTTTATCCTCAATAAAATTATGTAAAATAACTAGATTTATTTTTAGGGGAGGGGCTAATAGCTCGTTCTCTACTATAACTATTAGTAGATATGTTACCCCCTAAAGTATAACTTTAGCCCTCCTACCCCCCCCTACTAACTACTATAACTAGCCCCTAGTTAATCCAGGACTAAACCTCTCACAACTATAGTAGCTAGTATACCTACCTCATATTAACCTTTTTAATAATAAATAACTAATAATTCCTTCTATAATAACTTTATACCTTTATACCCTTACACTTTCACAACTATATATAATTCGAATATCTTAAGATATTCAATTATTACTAACTATAAATACTCTATTCGAATCATAACCTTAATATCTATAACCTTAATATTCCTACTAAGCTTTACCTACTTCTAAAACAAGACTTTGTACTACTAACATAAAAGTTCTCTACTACTAATATAAACTAACTCATAATCTCTATATAAGTATAGTAAAACTTAGCCTACTCTTATTAGTAAATAATTCTACTATATTAATTAAGTATTACTAATTTATAAGGAATACTTATATAAATATAGATATTTCTAGTATAGCTAGATAGCTTTTAAAACTTCTATAATTATATCACTATAATAATCTAAAATATCTAGTAATTACTATTATAATAGTATATTAATATTAAAGTATTACTTAATTAATACCTAGTCCCTAATATTATTAGCTTAGTATAGTAAGTTATAAATTAGCTAGATAATTCTCTTTTAAATATCTATAAGCTATTTATTAATTATAATATTTAGGATAATTCTATTAAAGTTTATTTTAATAAAGTAATAGTTTTGGTTATAATAGTTATAGCTAGATATCTCTATACTTATTCTATAGCTTTTCTTATAAATAACTATATAGATTTTCAAGAGATTTCAGTTCTATTATAAAGGATATAGAAAAGTAATAGATTACAGAATACCTAGTTCTTAGTACTCTATTTTATTCTATTTTCAGAGCTTTATAAAAATTCTTAACCTCATAACCTTAGTAGTTATTCTTAGCTATATACACTAAGCTTTAGCCTAAGTAGAGCTTTCCCTATATAGATTATTACTATAAGGTCTTCTACTACTATAAAGTTAATCATCAGAACTAGGAGTATAATTATTTATAATAATAAGTAATCTTATTACTATTTTAACTAGTTACAAGTTAGTATTAGTATAAATACTATTATTAGGTAAAATTCATAGTTTAATCCGTATATAGGGTGAAGAGTTTAGATACTATTCTAGGTATAGAGTAGAAGTAACTAAATATTTATATAATTAAAAAAGATATTTTATCTTAAATAAAATTGTATTAAATAATTATATTTATTTCTAGGGAAAAGGCTGATAGCTTGCTCTCTACTATAACTATTAGTAGATATATTACCCCTTAAAGTATAACTTTAGCCCTCCTCCCCCCCCTACTAACTACTATAGCTAGCCCCTAGTTAATCTAGGGCTAACTCCCTCATAGCTATAGTAGCTAGTATACATACCCCATATTAACCTTTTCGATAATAAATAACTAACAATTCTTTCCGTAATAACCTTATACTTTTATACCCTTATACCTTTATAGCTATATATAGTTTAAATATCTCAAGATATTTAATTACTACTAATTATAGGTATTCTATTTAAATCATAACCTCGATATCTATAACCTTAATATCCTTACTAAGTTTTACTTACCCCTAAGACGAGACTTTATACTACTAATATAAAAGTTCTCTATTACTAATATAAGCTAACTTATAATCTCTATATAAGTATAGTAAGACTTAGCTTACTTTTATTAGTAAACGATTTTGATACATTAAATATAGTTAATTTATAAATAATATTCGTATAGATA
Source organism: Colletotrichum trifolii (assembly GCA_004367215.1). NCBI lineage: Eukaryota > Fungi > Ascomycota > Sordariomycetes > Glomerellales > Glomerellaceae > Colletotrichum > Colletotrichum trifolii. The sequence continues at coordinate 27,637 of RYZW01000284.1, read as the reverse complement.
TAGATACTTCTAGTATAACTAGATAGTTTTTAAAACTTCTATAATTATATTACTATAATACTCTAAAGTATATAATAACTAGTATTATAGTAGTATATTAGTATTAGGGTATTACTTGATTAATACTTAATCCCTAATATTATTAGCTTAATATAGTAAGTTATAGGTTAGCTAGATAATTTTCTTTTGAATATTTATAGGCTACTTATTAATTATAGTACTTAGGATGATTTTATTAAAGCTTATTTTAATAAAGTAATAGTTTTAGTTATAATAGTTATAGTTAGATATTTTTATACTTATTCTATAGTTCTTCTTTATAGGTAGTTATATAGATTTTGAGAAGATTCTAGTTCTATTATAAAAAATACGGAACAATAATAGATTATAGAATACTTAGTTTTTAGTACTCTATTTTATTTTATTTTTAAGAGGTTTATAAAGGTTTCTAACCCTATGACCTTAGTAGTTACTTTTAGCTATATATACTAAGCTTTAGTTTAGGTAAAACTCTCCCCGATTATTACTATAAGGTCTTCTCTTACCATAGGGTTAATTATCGGATTTAGAAGTATAATTATCTATAAGAATAGGTAATTTTATTATTATTTTAACTAGTTACAAGCTAGTATTAGCATGAATACTATTATTGGGTAAGATTTATAGTTAAATTTATATATAGGGTAAAGAGCTTAGATACTATTCTAGGTATAGAGCAAAAGTAACTAAATATTTATCTCTAGAAATAAATTAAAAAATAAATTAAATCTATATCTAAAGAAAGTTTTATTTAAAGATTTAGATAAAGTATTTATAAGATCATTATTAAGCGAAACTTATATTAATATAAAAGGATTAGTCTGTAGTTTTTCCGGGTTTTCTAAGATGAATATATGAACTATTAATTCTACTATCTAGTTTTTCTATTCTAAAAATCTATTAGTTTATAAATAATGAATCATTAAGAAATATAGTTTAGTATTTAGGGCTTTCTTTATATTTCCCTAGAATTATAATAAGACTTTTAAGTTATAATTAGAGATAATTACTTTAGGGATTCCCTAGTTTCCTATATAAAGAAACTAGAAGAGGATTTTCGCTTAATTTACTAATATATAAGTAACATATCCTAGAATTAGAAAAGCTATTTTAGAGAACTTATTTATAACTATTATTAATAAGTTATATAATAGGAGTTTTATAAGTTTCTAAAAAGAAAGATCTAATAGTATTTTAGGAAAACTTATAATAAAATCTATAGTTATAATATAGAATAGTATTAGTAGATATATAATAAATTAGAGTTCTCCTAAAAGGCTTATTTTCAATTTTAGTAATAGATTATAGATTAGGTAATATTTAATAAATTCCGCGATTTCCTTAGTAAGTTATAGGATTATATATATTAATAATATATTATACTATATTCTCTAGTTTTATCAGTAGTAGTTACTTTTAAATAAAGCTTCAATAAATTATCTAGTTATAGTATTAAGAATATATAGTTTTTTTATCTTAAGTATTTAATATAGTAGAAGAGTTTATTATTAAGTTTGAAACATAATCTATCTAGATCTTTTAATTATAATAATTATTTATAGATCTTATTAAGTCTAATATTAATATAATATACTTTCCTAAGTATTTTCTTAGTAATCTTATCTAATCTAATTTCTATTATAGTATATATAGCTTAATTATTCTATATTTTATCTAATTTACTTTTTTTAAGGTTAGTTTTTAATCTATTTATATCCTAGAGAATATATCTAGGGGAATATTAGTATTTCTAGGGATATAATAGTATTCTAGTTAAAATTACGAAAGGTATTCTACTACTAAAATAAAGTATAAGTTCGCTTTTTTTCTATTCGTTATAAATAATGATATTTAGACTATTATACTTAATATATCCCGCTTGATATAGTAATTTAATATCTAGCTAGCTTTTACTGTTCTATAGTAAGAGTAGTAGGTTCGAATCCTATAGCGGGTAAGCATAACTAGTAGTTATATACTTTCTAATTATATAAACTATATAATAACTACTATTAGTTACTAGTATTTACTAATAGCTATTAATAACTAGCTTATAACTAGTAGTTATATACTTTCCGGTTATATAAACTATATAGTAACTACTACTAGCTATTAGCTCTTACTAATAGCTATTAATATTAATAACTAGTAATTACTAATAGTAATAGCTAATAGTAAGTATTACTAATTAGTAGTATTAGTATTATATAACTATAATCTTTAAAGAGTAACCATAATAGATATAAGTATATATATACTCTCTATTTATTAGCTATTATATTAACTAACCGTGTTTACTACTTAAGGTTTTCTCTATTTAAACGGTTCCTCAGAGCTAGTAGTATTTATAGGGTAAATAAAGTAAGAGCTAACTACTAGGTATAGCTTCCTTTAAAGGGTTCCCGAGAGGTATGCGATTAAATAGATCAAAGACTTTCAATACAACTAATACTTAAAGTAGAAATATAGTTTATTAGTATAATTAATAAAGTTTTCCTAGTTAATTAGATTAGAGTTTCTATTTTTAAGATAGTTTAGGTTAGGTATATAATTTTGAGTTTAGTAAACTAGTATCTCGTTTTAGTATTTATAAGTATTTAGCTAATATATAAGATTAGTTAAACTAAAGTATATAATATTCGTTTTTTAGGTTTCTAGTTCTTTTCTTTATTTTCTATATAGAAAAGAAAGCTACTATATATATATTCTGATAAAGTATTAATTTAAATAAATAGTATTTAGTTTAGATTATAGTAAATTAAGGTAGTTTCTATAATAAATATTAATTTAATATCTTTAAGGCTATTTTATCTTTCTTTTATCAACTTAGAAGATATCTTTATATAGTAGTATTTTCACTTTTATCTAGTAGTAATTCCTTATTTGTGTTTTTATAACAGTAGTCTTATTTTCTAATCTTAAAAGGGTTTAATCCTAGATATATACTTTAGTATAAGATATTATAGGTATTTCATTATACTAATCTATTTCTCTAGGGCTACTAGGACTTTTAGAAATTTAAAGTTTTTTTAAGCTTTATATCTTATTTTTAGTATTAAAAAATCTAAAGTTATCCACCTTGAAATTTAGTAGTTTAATTAAGGGGAATCCTATAAAATATTTATTTCCTAAGAATTTAATGTTATAATAGTTAAATAATTTAAGAATTATATCTAGATATAAATAATATTGTTCTATAGTTTCTAACATAATAATTACATTACTATTAAAGATTTAGGTGAAATCCTAGTATAGTTAAAGGATTTTATCTATAAATTATTAAGTATATACTAATAAGTCTCTAAATCCTCTTAGTATTATTATAAGTTTTTCATATTTCTAATAGTTAATAATTATTAATTTTTCTTAGTACTTTTTTATAATTAGTATTTAGTAAAAGTATTACTTAGTATTAATTCCTATTATTAACTTCTTCCCGCGGATTCTATATATAATTTCTAATTAGAATAGTATAGGATAGGTATCTAGAATAGTAATTCTATTAATTATTCTTAAATTAATAATTATTTATACCTTTTTCTTTCTATTTACTATTCTCTAGATTATAAAGACTAGGAATTTCAAAAGTATTTACAAATTAACCTATTTAAATTAATTTCTTTTACATATTCTATTAAGGTTTTTATCTAGAAATGTCTAACTTTCTAGGCTAACTAGATTTAAGTAGTATATAATTTTCTTTTTATAGTAATCCTCTACTAATAGTATAGTAGTTTTCTTATATCTTTCTATATTAATCTATCTTTCTAGTTTCTGAAGGATTAAGTATTAAGTAATAATCTTTAAGATCTTTTAAATAAACTTCTTTAAATAATTATAAATAGTTATTTCTTATAAGGTAAAAATAATAGTTTTATTAGAGTTTAATTTCAAACCTAGTTTTCAGTCTTAATATAACTTATTAGTAATAGCTAAATAAGGGTTTTTACTATTAAGATAATTAAAAAGTAAAATTCTATTTTCATCTGGGTTATAGATTATTATTTCCTCGTAATTATTAATCGAAATATATTTAACTTATTAGTTCTTTGTAATTTTCTAGTTTTCTAATAAGTATTTATATATAGCTACTAAGGGTTATTAATTTATTACTGTATTAATTATATTATTATAAATTAGTTAGAATATAAATATATTAGTTTTAAACCTTATAAAGTGTTAACCGGGATATATACTAGGGCTTTTAGAGGGATTACTAAGCTCCTAGTTAATTTCGCTAGATAAATATTAAGTAGTCTCTTTATATATACTTATACTAGTATTTCGAGGTTTTAATATTAAGTAATCTTAATAATTCTTTTAGTATTAAGAATATTAATTCTATTTAGGATATTAAATTCTTAACCTAATAGGATTCTAGTATTAAGTTTATTAATTACCTAGGCTTTAATATTAAGTTTTACTATTTTAAAGAAGTTATTAATTATTCCTTAGTAGAATAATAAAAATATTATTTATCTTATAATTTATAAAGATTCTATTCCTGATAATTATATAGTTAAATTTAGGTTAAATTAGTAGCCTAGTAGTTAGTCTAGTATATTCTTTTAAATAAGGTATTTTATAATTCTTATATTAATATATATATTAAATACTATATTATTTAACGTATTTCTTACCTTAATCTAACTATTAGTATTTTTATATAGAATAATTTGAAGTATTATAGTAGAAAGAAATTTGAATTCTAGTAAGCTATTATCTTAAGAAGGCTTAACCTTTTTTTAATAATCTTTATAGTATTACTTTATTTCTTTATATTTCTTATTTATAGTTTTGTTATAAATAGGATATCTTATAGAAATGAAGAAAGTATCTTAATATTCTAGTAATTCCTAATAATTACTTAATATACATTTATTAAAAATAAAGTTAATATTTTCTACTATAGATTTTAGAAACTTATTATCTAAATCTAAAGATAATCTAAAGTTATTATCTATATTATAAATAATTTATTATTACTAGGATTCCTCTTTTATGTTTCTTTTAACTTTATAGTTAGTTTAGTTATCTAGATTAGTTACCTAGATATCTATAAAGTTCTAAATATTAGTTTTATTAATTAGATTAAGTTTAAGATATTCATTATAAGTAACCTTTCCTATTTCAACATCTTAACCTATTCTTTTAAATTAATTAGACGTTCTTATAAATTTTTTTTTTTTTAAAAAAGAGACTCCTATATTACTAGAAGGTTTTCTTTTAGATTGATTAATATAATAAGATACTTTCTTAGATATATAATATGATCAATTAAAATAAGTTAGAGTTTAAAACTAATTTAATAAGCTAGCTTATATTTTATATAGTTAATTTATAGATCTAGCTTAATTTATAGTATTCTGAAGTTTAGTCTATTATCTTCATATAAGCTTTTTTCTTATATTGTTCTATTCTCTAAAAATTATATTTCTTACTTGTCTATCTTAGTATTCTACTAGGATTTTAATCTTTTAGTCTTTTTCTATACCTAATCCAAGTCTTAGGATTCTTACTATAAGATTTTAATCTAATTTATTATAGATAATTCTGACAATCTCTAATTTATATTATTAGGTCTACTTTATCAAACTCATAACCTTAGTAGTAAATATCTATAAATCTAGTTTATTATCAATATTACTTATAATATAGAATATTCTCCTAAATGTATATTTAATAACCTAAATAAATATCTCAAATCCTATTCTTGGAAAAATAATCTAATCTTCTAATCTATATTAGTAGTATTAAAAAACTAATTATTATTTATTAGTCAGATTTATTACATATCAATTATAAATAATCCTATAGAAACATTATAATATATTCTTCATAATAACTAATTAATAGTAACTAGAATTTTCTCTATAGAATTTTACTATTTTAATACATTATTCAATATTTATATAGACTTTGTCAATATTCTCTATATAGAATTCTCTAGAGAAATTATATTTATTAGGGGAATTAAAAAATCTAACTTCTTCTAATTCAAACTAATAGTTTTATAGTAGTTCTTTATATAATTTATCTAGTAAATTAAGCTTTGAATCATTTTTTTCTTTTATTATTACTAGTAATTTTAGTAGTAATCTTAGTAGTAACTTAGATAAATACTTAGTATTATTTCTACTTTTTCCTTTTATTAGCTATAATATTCTATTTATTTAGTAAAGTATAGCTAAAGAAGCTCTAATAATTACTTAGATATATAAATAGAAAAAGAAAGTAGATTAGTAAGTAGATCTATAGGTAGATTAAGAAGTAGATTAAGAGGTAGCTCTAGAGATAGTATTAGAAATTATTAAGCTTATTATTATATTAGATTTAGATTTATAAATATTTATCTTAGTATGAAAATACTCCTTATTATTTCCTAGTATTTCGTAACTTCTAATATAGCTTTCTTATAATTATTAATAGAAATTAAAATACTATTTTAGTTATCTTATTAATAGGGAAAATATCCTAATAAATCAACTTTATCTTTAGATTTAGTATCTATTTAACTTATTTTTTAAGGATTTACTAATTCTCTAGTAAGTCTTAGGTTTTTTATTTTCAATATTAATGATAATCTAATAAAAAGGGGTAATAGAGTTAGTATTGTAAGTTAATTAGGTTTTATAGGAGATATAAGAGGGAAAGTTATTTTACTAAAAGAAGATTAAAGTAGAAGAGAATTACTTAAGTTTCCTAGGTCTAGTTAAGGGGTTTTATAAATTCCTAGTTTTTTAGAAAATCTAGTTTCTTATCTTCTTTATCTAAAACCTAATAATAATCTACTTAATTATAAATTAATAATAATAAATTATAGTAATTATTCTAATTGAGAATTTTATAATTGTTCTTAAATAATAAATAGTATTCTTCTAGATATTAATCTTACTCTAGTATTAAAATAATTAGGATTTATATTAATAAGTTATTAAAACTATAGCTTTAACTTTTATTTCTATTTTATTTAAATATCCGGGAATTAGTATATAGTAAATAGAGCGGGATAGGTTTCAATAACTTCTAATATTCATTCTAGTAACTTAATTTTATATTATAATAAATATTTTTAAATTAAAAGTATATTTATATTATATATAGTAGTAATTTAACTTATTTAAAATGAATTGAATAGTATGATAAGTTAAACTAGTTAAATAATTATGGTATTAGCTTTACATACTATTTACTAATTTTAATATAATCTTAATAATATAGCTTTTTAGTAAATATAAGATTTCCTATTAATTACTAGTACTAGAATTCTATTATTAATTTAATATTCTCTAACTATATCAATTAGTTACTTCTAAAGTAAACCAAAGTCCTCAAGATAAAAAGTAAGTTATACTACTAATTATTATATTTTAGTACTAGTAAAATAATAGTATAAAAGCTAATGATTCTTTAAATTTTCTATCTAGAATTTACCTAGATTTCTATAGTATTTTACTAAGGAAATCCTAGAGAAATCCTAGAGAAATCTCTAGGGAAATCCTAGTATTTCTAGTAGGAAATTCTAGTAATTCCTAGTAGGAAACCCTAGTAATTTCTAGTAGGACATCCTAGTAATTTCTAGTAGGAAATCCTAGTGATTTCTAGTATAAAGTCCCTGGTAAATATCTATTAGAATCCTAAGTCTTCTATAGTATTCTATAATATTATTATACTTATTTACTCTAATAACTATTAAGTAACTTTCTTAGAATTAAACTATTTAAAATTATCTTATAAAAAGGCTTAATCTCTATTAAGAAAAGTATTTTATTAAAAGAAATATTATAAGTTATAAGTCTTTATTTCAAAATAAATTCTATATTTAATGTTAATTAGTTAAGATATATCTAACTGAAAAGCTAATAAAAATGTACTTCTTAAAGCAAGCTAGCTAGTTATATTTCGACTTTATAATTATAATTAGAATAGAATATTGATAGCTATAAATATAAAAATTATTTAAATCTAATCTTATAGTATTATCTTTTCAAATAACTTAATAAAATTTCTAGTATAATATTTACTAGCCTAAGAAATGTATTAGTATTTAGTTATAAAAAATACCATAACCTATAAGTTTCAAGCTAGAAATTATAGGGTAACTTACTCCCTTACCTTATAGCTCTCACGCAAACCTTAATAATTACTCTAATATACTTAGTACCTCCATTTTAACCTTGAGAATATAGAATAAATAACTTAACGTATATATTTCGAAAAATAAAGTCTAACTTCAACTTTGTATACCTAAACACCTTTTTATTATACTCGAAAGTCTTAATAGTAATACTATAGTAATGCTTAAAAAACACTATAAAACTCTTAAATACTCCTATTATGATAATTCTAATATAATTAACAAAATAGAAATCCTAAGAATTATTAGTAGCTTAGTCTATAAATATTAAAATAGAAAGAAAACCACTATAGCTCTAGTAATAAGAATAAAAGTTAAAAGTAATATATTCCCTAGGAGTAATATATAAAGTATTCTTATATTCTATATAGTAAATCTTTTATTTAGGTTTACTAATACTATATACCTTATATGCCTCTTAAGTAAACTAGTAACTCTTATATTTTAAATAGTTATTGTTAATCCAAATACCTCATATAATAGAAACAAGGTAATAAAGAAACCTTTTACTAAAATACCCTAAATACTAGTACTAGAACTATTTATTACTTTTTAGGAGTTTTAAATAATATTCATGATATACTACTAGTATTAGTAATATATAAAAGAAAGCTTATACTAAATTAATTATATAACTAAAATAGTTAATTTCTTGTGAAATATATAGTAATTCAAAACTTACTACTTATATTAAATATTAATAGCTATAACCTTGTGATAATTACTCCCCTAAAATCAGAATAAATAATTCAGCTTAGTATCCTACTAATAGCCTTATCTTTATAACTACTAAAAAGAAATAAGGTTTATTACTAGAATAGTATAGAAAGTAATATGATAAAAATATAATTCTTTATTTCTATTTTCTATAATCTTAATAAATATCTTAGTATCTCTATAATTCTAAATTATTATAAACCTTATACTATACTAAATATAATCTCCTATAAAAACTCCTCAAAAGATTATAAAATACTCTATATCTTAAGAAATATAAACTAAAATACCTGAATCAAAAATAGAAGAGTCTTAGAAGAGGTACTATTAGAATCCCTCTTTATAATATACTTATTATATAGTATTATAGCTAATTTAACTAGAAAGTTAGCTATATAGTTACTATTATCTAAAGTTCTCAATTCTCTTTAAGAAGTCTGAATCTAAAATTAATAATTCCTTAATCTTCCTTTTAATTAAAGTATTTAGTACTTAACCTTTATAAGCTAACTAAAAATATATATAGTAATGGTATACTAATACGTAGTTTAAACTATACTTCAGAAAATATAGGAATTTATTAGAGTTTTAGAAATATCTCTTACTATTTTAAATATCTAAAATAGTAATAGGAGTTTTTACTAAAATATTAAAAATACTATAATTTATTTTATTATACTAGAAAAACTTAGGGAAATACTAAATAGTTTCTATAATAACTAAGATAATTTTATTTAGGAATATCAAATTTTAATAGTTATAGATTATAAATATATTACTTTATATAGAAGTTTAAATGAGTAAGTAAAGTAGCGAAATTTTAAGACTATGAACTTATAATATACTAGTAATAAATAGAATATAGTTAACTCCTTAAACTTTATATATAATATCTAATTATTTCTAAAGTTATATCTTAGTTATTACTTTTATTATAAAATACTTAAATATTAGAGACTAAAGTATCTTATAGTATACTATAGTAGTATTTTAGAAGTATAAATTATCTATGATACTAAAATAATTATAGAAATCTATAACTTAAATAATTATATCCTCTTCTATATAATAATACTAGAATTATAATACTTTACTTATATATTTAAAAATTTAACTTACTAAGTAAATTTAGTTTAAATATTTATATTAGTAGTCTTAAGCCTTCGAAGTATAGAGATTACAAAAAGTTATATAAACCTTGAAACGTTTATCTATAAAATCTATAATATTTCTTATATAAACTTCCTTAGTAGTATTTACTAGAAGTAATTAATCTTCCTTATAGTTAATCCTTCTAAGAATAAAGCTTTTAAGAGTAACTAATTTAGGTATCTTATTAAGTTATTAGTATTACCTAGTCCCGCTTGACGTAGTAGTTTAACGTCTAGCTAGCTTTTACCGTTTTATAACAAGAGTAATAGGTTCGAATCCTGCGGCGCACAAGCGCGACCGGTAGATATATATATGCCTTCTAGTTACGTAAACTAAGCGTAGTAACTGCTACTAGCTAGTAGCTCCTACTACTAGCTATTAATAGCTAGTGACTATTAATAGCTAGTAATATATATTATTAGCTAGCTAGTATTAGTATTATATAACTTATTACGATCTTTAAAGAGTAACTATAATAGATAGCCCTATACTTTCCCTATTTATTACCTATTATATTAACTAACTATATCTTACTATTTAAGCTTTTCTCTATTTAAATAGTTCCTTAGCCCTAGTATTATCTATAGAGTTTATGAGGCAAGAGCTAACTACTAGGTAAAGCTTCCTTTATAGGGTCCCCTGAGAGGCATATAACTTTAAATAGATCAGAGACCTTCAATACAACCCTATTAGTATTACCTAGTTTTCAGAATGTTACTTAAAAATAACTCTTAGGGAAATTCTAGATAGAAACTTCAGCAAATTATTACTTTAAAGTTAAAATACTCCTATAAATTATAAACCTTAACTTCTACCTAAAAAAATATTATACTAAGTAAACTACTAATTAGTTCCCTTAGGAACTAAAAAAAAGGTATTTTTAGTAGATATCTTAGTATTCGAGATACATAAATTCGGCGTAATATATACTTTTAGCTTAGTAGCTTTTTAGTCTTATAAGACGTTTAATTATTATATATAATTAAAAGGCAAGATCTAGTATATATTCTATATTACTAAATATAGTTAAGTATGTTATATAAACCTCTATTTCGAGTAATTTTAAATCAGGCGAGATTTATAGAGATAGTATAGTAGCCGACGTTTCTTCTAGCAAAAGCTCTATTACTCGAACGTATTATCCCTAATAGTTTTACTCCTTAAAGTTCTATTTTAAGCTTCTAAACTTATTCGATTTTTTCGAAAACGAGGAGGCTTATAAAGCTATATTAGAAGAATAAAAGGTTTAGGTTCTATTCATCATTCGGCAAAATATTAATATACAATATTTATGCTTTATTTTGGATTTATAGGACTTTTATAGAGCTATAGTTTTATTAAAAGCTAATTACAAAGGCTTTAGTCTAGTACTATATCAACAACTATATCTCGAATTTCATTCTATTAAATTCGAAGATTTTAATACTCTTATAGAGTTTATTAGTACTTTTAAAAGCTACTTATCTAAGTTAGCTATTATAGGGGTTAATATTAACGATATCGATCGAAAAACCATTTTTATAGCAGCCTTATAATACTCTTACCCTATATGGACAGAATAGCAAAGGTCTAATCTAAGGCTAAAAGAACCCTTGCTTTAGAAGCTCTTATAGCTAATATTTTAGACGAAAATTATAGGGAAATCGATACTCCTATGCGAAATGGCTTTATAAAAAAGCCTTTCAGAAGGAATTCTATACTTAACCCTTCTGAAGGATCCGAAAAATCCAAAAACGGATCCAAAAGCCCTATTTATAGTACTAAAAACTTCTTTAGTACTACTATAGAGAAATCTTCTAAAGATTCCTCTAAGCCTTCTAAAAAGAAGAAGAAGTCTTCTAAAAACGATTACCCTAGGCCTTCTAAACAGGGTTAAAAACTACCCTATAGGGCTCAAGAGACTACTATAGCCTCTAATACTATAGGGCTTTCAGGTACTAAACAAGCTATATTTTCAGCTTTTAGTACTTACTACAGGCCTACCGACAGGCCTTATAGGTTTAATAAAAACCCGAATTATTCGAAAAAGCCTCCTAAGGTTAAATCGAATAAAAGTCGGTAGTTATACGACACTGTATCTACTATTCATATAGCTAATAGTATCTACTTTTTTACTGATTTAACCACTACACAAAACTTATAGCCTATATTTACAAGCGCTAGTTCTATAAGCCCTACTAGTATTAGTACTATAGAACTACCTCTTTACTATAAGGGTTCTATAAATACTATAAAGTTAACCAATACCCTCTATATTCCGGAATTTCCAGTCAATATTTTTTCTGGAATATTATACTATAATAGAGGGAGTTTTATTAAAAGTAACGTTTTATTTAACGTTAAAAATAAGCCTTTAACTACTCTTAATTTACAGCGAGNAATTTCCAGTCAATATTCTTTCTGGAATATTACACTATAACAAAGGGGGTTTTATTAGGGGTAACGCTTTATTTAAACTTAGAAATAAGTCTTTAACTACTCTTAATTCACAGCGAGGTTTTTATCTACCTATCACTAAGAAAGAGTATTCTTCAGGCTTTAAGCCTGAAAGGTCAGGCTTCTATAGTAAGCCTAAAAAGACCTCTAATACTTATTCTTCTAAAAAGGAGAGATCTTTAGAGGTTACTATAGTAGATCAACTAAAGAAACCTACTATTAGATCTATTAAAAGATCTATTAATAAGTCTACTAGAGAACATATTAAAGAGGTTAAACTAGCTCCTAAAAGAAAGTAGCAAATTATACTACTTCTTCTAGCTATTTAAAAAGAATCTCCTATCCCTTTACCTCTTCGGCCTACTCATAGAAAATATGAATTCTCTAGCCTTTTAGCCATTATAGATATTTACAAAGTATTCTGGGCTTTTTTAGTACTCTATATTAGTACTAAAAGTATTCGATTTTTGAGTCTTCCTTTTTATAACTATAGGGTAAAAGAGGGGGTATTAAAATGTTAAGCTATAAGTGTTTACCCTATAGTAGGACTCGACTTACTATTAAATATTCTCTGGAATATTCTACCTCGTTCTTTTACAGGGTACTTGCCAGTAATTAGCTTTGTGATTCCTAATTACTTCCGTAAGCCTATATTACTCGAATATTCTAATAATGACTAATTAGAATATTCTAGAACTAAACATAGTACTATGAAAGAAAGCTTCTATACCCTCTCTTAGCATATATCTAGAACAACTGATAAAGATATTCTTTTACTGAATATAACAATTATTCACTCTATTCTATTTTCTCTTCCCCTGAGAATATCTAGTAAATATACCTTTAACGTAAGGTATCTCTTTACTAGATGTAGGCTGTATATCTACCTACCTTTCAATACTATTAAATACTAGATTTATAAAATCCAGGGAACTTTTATAGTTAAAAAGTAGTTTTAAATATTTTCTTAATATATTTCGCCTAGTTGGGCTATAGTTTAGTATTAGAATATTATTAAAAGAGAGATTTTAAAATCTAAAGTTAGTAGTCTAGTTAAATATAGAGAGATCTTCTTAGCTTTATTTTATATTAATAAAGGCTTAATGAAGAACTATAGTAAAATATTATTTATATTAGTTATACTCGCGGGAAAGTCAAATATATTTTTAAACTAAACTAAAGTATTTACATAATTTTAGAAATTATTTATACTTTCCTGAAAACCATAAGTATATTAAGTATACTATGATAAGCTTATATATAAGATCACCTAATATTTAGATAATAGTTACTATTTAAAATAGTATTATAGATAAAGTAAATAATTCTAAACTTTATATTTTATACTAGAAATTAACTAAAAAGACATAGTTGAATTTTAAGAAGTATATTAATAAAACTAAAGAACTATTTTTAGATACCTTAAAAACTGAAATAATCTTTATAAATAAAAAACCTAGTAATAGCTATTACTTTTCCAATTTAATATATATAAATATTAATTTTGACTTTCTTAATAAGTAAGCTATAATCCCCCTAGACATCTTCTTGATTACTCAATTTTTCTTTTCTTTTTGAAGAATGTAGTTTTTAATAGTTATAAAGTAGTTTATATTACTCATTTAATATATTTCTTTAACAAAAGATTTTGTAAGTTGAAAAAAAGAATAAATTTAGTTTAATATAGTTTAATAAATTTCTTTGTAATTAAATAAAATAAGAGAATTAGTAAGAATATTCTTAATAGTTTCAAAGGGAGGAATATACTAGATTTAATATTCAATAATATTACTTTTATTAAAAGCTTCTATACTAATCTCATTGTAGAGGTTTTATTTCTTAATAAAACTAAGATTGAGTAACTAAGTCTAGACTATATTCTTAGATTTAGCTTTATTAAGTAGTTTATTATGATTTTAGTTATATTCAAAGTATGATCCCGTTTTCCTGAATATAAACCTATTTCGAACTATATTATAATCTATTTAAGTATTTCTAGTAATATCTTAGAAATTCTAAGTATTCTATTTTCTTAATTATATTCTAGGATAGTTTTCCTAGAATTAAAATCTAATAATATTTATATATAGTATTTTTAAATAAGATACTTCAGATAGAATATTCTTAAGTATTTAATTTTCAATACTTAGGAAATAAAGCTTATAAGATTAAAATAACTAGACTACTCTTATTATATAATAGTCTATTTATAATATATTATTTTTCGATAAACTTTAGAGTTATACTTAGCTTACTTATTTTACTTTATTATTTAAGATTTATTTAACTTCTTTAGGGTATATATAGGTAACTCCTAGGTATTTATTTCTAAAGATAAGGTTTCAGGTCTATTCTTTATATTTATACTATTTAATACAACTTATAATTTAGTTTTTTAAATATTAATAATATTGGAAAGATAAATAAAGAAATAGAGAGGTTCTCTACTTTACAAGGTTTAATATAATATTAAAAGAATAGTAATAATAATTAATAGAGATACTAGTTATTAAAAATAAATGATAGAATAAAGGATTAATCTTGGGTTGTTTCTTTCTTATACTAAAAGGCTAGTTGATAAAGTAAGTATACTAGAAAAAGACTAATTAACTAAAAGATACAAATATAAGGAATTATACAATTACTATTTAAATTCTAAATAGAACTAATGTAAATAGTAATTATATAATATAATATATCTTTAGATATTTAAAATACCTAGAAACTACTATATAAAACTAAAGAAACTTAGTATAAGTAGTATTTTTATTAGTAAGTACTAGGGTACCTTCTAAGCCTTTATTAAGATTTATAATTTTACTAGGGATAGATCTATCCATATTTATAGCAATCAAGTATACTTATTTAAGAAATATGATAAGTAAGATATTTTAAAAAGGGTATTTGAAGTTAAACTAAAAATATATATTAGATACTTCAAAAGCTATACTTTAAATAATTATAGTCTTTATAAGATCTAGATTTCTATTTTATAAAGAATTACTATTACTTGAAATACTAAATTTAACGAAATAAGATTTTATTTGAAATAAGATTTATATAAAGTACTTATAAAAGAAATTATAAAACTACTAGTTAAGTTAATTATTAGATAAGAAAAAAACCCTATCTTTAAATCACTTACAGATTTTGGAATAATAAGACTACTTAATAAAAAAAGTTCTCTTCTACTAGTTATTTTATTAATACTAGAAATAACTTAAAATATTAAACTAAGTTTAGAATTAATCTTGAAAACTAATACGAAGGGTTTAATTATACTTAACCTAATATTTAAACTAATAAGACTAGTTTAGGTTTCTAATTAATAATAACTAGATAAAATAATTCTAAACAAGAATTAGAATGGGAAAAATATATTAATAGCTAGAAAACTAGATAGTATATTTAAAATAAAAGATCTAGCTAGTTAAGAAAAGATACCTATTCTAATTCAATATAGAAATAATAATTTTACGACCCCTATTTAACTAAATCGGGGAAAACTAAAATATAACTCTAGACTTTAACTAACTAAAATAGGATTTTTAATTACCTAGAAACCTAGCTAATAATATAAGAGTAAATAATAATAGTATATTAAGTTAGAAATTACTATCAATAACTCTATAATATTCTTGAAAGAATATAATAACAGTATTTTATACTTCTTAGAATATAAATAAAATAGCTTTACTAGTATTTATTTATTTAATTAGTAGTAAAAGTTAGATAAAAATAATTTTAGCTTTTTAATAGCATTCTTTATTGTTTAAAATATAGTATGGAAGAAAAAGAGTCCTTCTACTAAGATCTAAACATAATTTAATTAAATAGTAATATTACTAAAGATTTGGAAGAATATTACTAATTTATTAGAACTACTATAAAATTCTTTCATGAGAATAATGAAAGTTAAAGTTATATAATAAAACAAAAGGTATATAATAAGAAATAGACTACTACAATACGAAAACTAGGTTTTTTCTTCTTCAGTAGGTTTTTATCTATGAAATAGATATAAGTAGCTTTTTCAGAATAGTATAAAATAAGGATTTATATATATAAAGATATATATCTAGTTAATTTACTATATATATAGTTACTATATACTATATATATAGTAATACTAGTTATCTGACCCTTTTAAGTAGCTATAATAATTATAGTACAATTTACCTTTAAAGTCCTGTAGTTTAATGTTATTAATAGACTTCTAAATATTATAAAGGATCTTAATACACTTCTTATAATAGTTGAATTACTAGAGAGATTTAAGGTTATAAAGTATTATATAAAACTTAAATAAACTTTTTATAGATTTTGAAATATATTACTTTTTTAGTATAAACTCTTTCATATTATATCTAAATTATTAAGCTTCTAATTATACTTAGAAGAATTCTATTTATTTAAAAAGATTATAGACCAAGCCTTAGGGCTTATAGAGGATATTACTATTGAGGCCCTATATAACTAATGCCTTTATAGTCTAGTAAAGAGTTTTTCTATATAACTACTATCCCTATAGTTTAGTAAAGAGTTTTTACTTTAAGTATAAACTTTTTAAGTTTATTATAATACTATTAAAATACTATTAAGGTATCTCTTATAACTAGTTTCTAGTATTAATAAACTTTTTATCTAGGTTTAACTTAGTAGTAAATAGTAAACTATATAAAATAAATAGAAGATAGTGAAAGATGATAGTAAATATTACTATTCTAGAACACTTAATAGGGGTTCTAATAGAGTAATAATAGACTAATTTAGTAAAAGACGAAAATTAATCTTTTTTAGATACTTTTATATAGTTCTAATAGGATTATAATAAAACCCTATACGTATTATAAATATTTCCTCTTAGGAAAAAACTACTCCCTATTAGTATTCTTTTTAATACTAATACTTTTTATTTTCCTATATAGTAGATAACTATATAGTATAAATTAGAAATTAACTAGGTTTTAATTAAGAGACTTGAAGATCTCTAGTAATTCTTATAGACTAGCCTATTATCTAAAATCTAGATATAAATTAATAACCTTTATATAATATAGAGATTATAGTATAATTAGAATATTAATATGTGTTTCTAGTACTTTACTAAATACTATAAAAACCCCTATTATAATGTTTAAGCTTTCGAGAAAGCTCGCTATTTCTATGAAAGGCTTAAATATATATTTACTAAGTTCTTTATTAAGTTTAAATTAGTTATAGGATAAATAAAGGGGTATTCCTAAGTAAAGGATATCTAGCTTAACTACTTCTAACTAGTTCTTTCCTATTAAATTCGGATAGTTACTATTAGTTATAATATTAGCTAAATAGACTACTATACTACTATTTAATAGTATTACATAATTATAAAAGACTTTAAGATTTTTAATATAGAGTTATGAAATTATTACTAGTTCTAATTTTTATTCTACCTAGAACTAATAGTTAATTAGAATAGGGATATATAAGTAATAAGTATAGGAATAATTTAGATTACCCTAGTACCAATCTAATACTACTATATTATTACTATTCTTTACTATAGAGAATTAAATAAGTAAACTACTATAATTAATAAACCCTAATTAACTCTTATTATAAGTACATATAAAGCTTAGTAGGTAAACTTTATAGTTATTTGAGTATATATATAAACTAGTACTTATATATATTATAATGCTAAAAACTATTTTAATATAGAATATAAACTATAACTTATTTACCTACTAGTAGTTTCTAATAGTAATATTTAACTTTTATAGTTAAATAAAAAGATTATAAATAAAAAGGAAAATACCTAGTTTCCTAGAAAAGATTCCTTAGGGGGTAAACTAGTATAACTATTAATTATAATATTATAGTAATAGATAAGACTAGAAAAATAAAAGAATAAAAACATAAACTACTTTTCTTAATCTTTATATTAGTAAATAATAATTCTTTTATTTCTATCTAGGTTAATAGTAATTATACTTATTATAGAGTAATTGGTAAAAGGTTTATAAAATAATAGAACTTTATATTAATTATATTACTATAGCTATACTAGTTAAGTACTATCCTAAGTATTAACTAGGAAACTTATATTACTAGGATAGCTAAGATATAAATTAATTTTAATAAGTAAATATTTAAAACCCTATTCTATATAATCCTAGGAATAATATATTTAACTATCTTTAAAAAACTTTAATTATAATACTAATAAGTTATTTGAAACCTTACAAGCAATAAAATATAGATAAATATAATTAGTAGTTTAATTATCTGGGCTATTAGTAATATACTAAAAGAGATATATATAAATAGATTTATAGATTGTATTAAATTCCTCATTATAATATCTTCTAGCTTAGGAGAAAGGGAATATAAATAATTAGTACTTAGTTTAGTATAGATTAATATAGCCCTAGTAGTTATATTACTTATAGCTTTAAAATAGCTAATACTTATTTTATTAGCTATTTATACTCCTTCTATAGACTTATTTAATAAAAATAAAGCTTCTAGTTTCTCATTTTACTAGGGGCTATTTAATTACTATATTTATTGAAAGAAAAACCTAGATAGAATAAAGCTAGACTTATGATAAGGACTACTATATAATACACTAAGAAAGTATTTCTTCTAAGTTTAATACTAAATAATAGACTTAATAGATAAAGGTTAGGTCTAGGCTAACTTATCTATAATTAAAATAGCTATTTTTCCTATTAAAAACCCTAGGGGGAAATAATAGTTTTATATAAATTATAGTATTTTTCATATTATTAGTATTTATAACTATTACCTTTTACTACTAATTCGAAAGATATTATATTTATTATCTAGAATAATATAGTTTATAAAAGTTAATATTTACGCTGTTTTCTATAAGATTTATATTATAGAAGAAGATAAGTATAGTTATATTGAAGGTTTTTAACTATTTAAGTTACATACTTCTCGGGAACCCTATAAAGGAAACTATACCTAGTAGTCAGCTCTTACCTTATATATTCTCTAGATAATACTAGGTTTGAGGAACTATTTAAATAGAGGAAACCTTAAGTAGTAATAATACGGTTAGTTAAGATAATAGCTGATAAATAGAAAGTATATATATACCTATATCTATTATAGTTATTTATTATAGGATTATAGTTATATAATACTAATACTAGCTAGCTAGTAGTAGTTATTACTAGCTATTAATAGTTATTAGTTATTAATAGCTATGAGTAGGTACTAATAGCTAGTAGTAGTTACTATATAGTTTACGTAATTAGAAGGTATATATATACTTACTAGTTACGCTTATTTGCCGCAGGATTTAAACTTACTACTCTTACTATAAATAGTAAGAGCTAGCTAGACGTCAAACTACTACGTCAAGCAGGTGAAGAAGATAAGTATAAGATTATTTTTAGACCTATTTTATTTTGTTTAAAAAGTTTATTATTCTTTTTAAATTAATAAATATACCTATAATGTTCTAGTACTTTATTAATAGTATCCTCTAAAGTATTCTTAATAACCTTATTATAACTTATTTAGATAATAGTTTTATTCATAATTATAAGTTAAAGAATGATTATAAAGATAAACTTAAATAGACCTTTAAGTAATTATAAGAAACGAGTCTATATTTAGACCTAGAGAAATATAGATTCTTAGTAAAATAAATGAAATATTTAAGTTTTATTATTAAGGCAAATAAAAGTATCTATTATAACCTTGAAGAAATTTAAATCATATAAAAATAGGAAATTCCTAGGAATATTTATAATATCTAGAGTTTCTTTAGGTTTACAAATTTGTATTATAATTTAGTTGATTATTTCTCTAGTTTAATAAAACCCCTTATATAATTAATATAGAAAAGAATACTATTTTATTAGGATACTATATAGTAATAAACATTTAAAATACTTAAGTGTATATTTATCTTAGAACTAGTTATAATTTAATAAGATCTAGAGTAATATATAATAATAGAAATAGATTACTTAAAAGTAATATTAAATAATTATCTCTTATAAGAAAATAAAAATAGTATATTATAGCTAGTTATCTATTATTTAACTAGACTTATCCTAGTTTAGTAGAATTATACTATTTATAATAAAGAACTACTAGTAGTAGTATTATACTTAGAAGTATAGTTAATAGAGTTATAAAATATAATAAAACTATTTACTATTTTCTCTAATTATAAAACCTTAGAATACTTTATAAGTTTAAGACTTATTTTAAAATAATAAGCTAAGTAGATAAAAGTTTTATTAGAATTTAGTTTTATTTTAAATTATTATTTAAATTGTCTTATAAAATATCTTAATACTCTTTCTTACTAAAACTAAAATAATATAATAAGACTAAAACCTATAATATAAATCTTCTAGTTTCTCTAAGTTAATTAAAGAAATAAAGAAAAACCTTTTCTATTATTTTTAATTTATAATATATAAATAAAGAAAAGCTAAGGGAAAACTATATAAATAAAAGATAACTACTAGTATATTACTAGTATATTACTGGATAAATATACTATATTCTAAAGTATTATATTACTAATATTATAAAACTAAGTAATTATAATAATATTGATACATAAAACTTACCTACAAACTATCTATTATATAATACAAATATTCCCCCTAGAAACTTTAATATAAATATAAATAGTTAATTATATAATCAATAGTAATAATATTCTATTCTACTAGAACTAGGTCTAAATCCCTAAATATAAACTATTAATAATTTTAATCTTCTAAATAATTTACAAGTCTTTAGTTTTAACTTACTATAGTATTAATTTAATATTTATAGTATTTTTATAAGACCAGTATTAGGATAAAAAATTAAAAGATATCAAATATCTTATAAGAGTATATAATATCTACTAGTCCCTACTTCACGTTGTAGTTTAACGTCTAGCTAGCTCTTACTATTACAGTAAAAGTAATAGGTTCGAATCCTATAGTAGGTAAGTATAACTAGTAAGTATACTTTCTAATTATATAGACTATATAGTAACTACTAATAACTAGAGGCTTTGACTAATAGCTATTAATAGCTAGTAACTATTAATAGCTAGTAATAAGTATTACTAGCTAGCTAGTATCTAGTATTATATTACTATAATCCTTAAAGAGTAATTATAACGGATAGGTTTATATTTTCCCTATTTATTACTAATTGTATTAATTAACCGCGTTTACTACCTGAGGTTTTCTCTATTCAACAGTTCCCTAGAACTAGTAGTATTTATAAGGTTTAAAGTACTAAGTATAACTTCCTTTAAAGGGTTCCCGAGAAGTATATAACTTTAAATAGATCAAAGACCTTTAATACAACCACAATAATATCTACTAGTATTTATATATAAATTAATAATACTAGTAAGATTTATTATAACTTTTACTAATTCCTAATAAATTCTTATTATAAATTTCTATTAATTTTATAATAGAGCTATTATTTACTATAGAAGGGGATTTAAGGTTTTTTATAGTAATTATAAATTAGTTATTAAAATATATTCAATTAGAAATCATAATATCTATAATAACGAAAATTTATATAAAGAAGTTCTAGGATACCTAGTAGTAATTCTATAATTTCCCTATATTAATTATTACTAATTATAGTTTAGATCAAGTTAGTTTTCTCTAGATAATATTATACTAGTTAATAGGAATATAATAACTATTACTAATATTATTCTATCCCTAGATAGATAGTAGGATAGAAAAAGTAATATTTAAAATTCAAACTTTCTTATAAATATATATTACTTTTTTATAACTAGACTAGTTAATACATATTACTATTTATTAACTAATACTAAATAATAAAGATTCTTTAGTAATTAAAATAAGTTTCAATAGGTTTTTAAATAGGTTTAATATTATATTTATCTTATATTCCTAGATAGTAAATTAAGCTATATATTCTAGCTTAAAATAAACTTTAGGTTTTTGATTTTATTTCAAGAATAATATTACTATAGTTTAAATAGTAATAGTATATATATAATAATACGATAAGATAAATATAAATAGAATATAATAGATAACTAAAAGATTCTAAATTAAGGATAAAGTATAGTTATCATAATAGTATATAAAAATAAATTAACTAAGTAAAAATCTTAATTAAGTATTTTCTAAATAAAAGGTTATTAATATACTAAACCTATTAAATGCTATATTACATATCTCTTTACATATTTATTTAATATTCTATCTTAATTTTGTTACATAAATAGAGGATAGCTTATTATAATTATAGTAATATATAGATATATATTTGAATCTTATCCTAGTCCCTACTAAAGAAGATAATAAAACCTAAGGGAAATATAATATTAAAAAGATATTTATAATAAAAACTATACTAAAATAGAAATATAATTATAATATATTAAGTAAATAGAAAAGATATAATATTTTAATATACGAACCTTCAGAGAATCTTACTAATAATAAACCTTTCTTATAATTTAAGCTATAATATAAAAATATAAGAGGAAATAATAATCTAATATTAATTTACTAATAATAAGAAATTATATAAATTATAAATAAAATAATATAATATCCCCTGAAAGGTATATATGATTAGTTATTAGATTTACCTTTAAAGTATTAAATAAATAAACTAAATAAAAAGATTAGTATTATCCTATGTTTCCTTATATTTATAAAATTCCTCTTCTTTTTTATTATCTTCTTCTTCTTCTTCTTCTTTATTATTAGGGATAGTAATAAGTAGTATTTATTTATAAATAGAATAATATTAGTATTAATAAAAAGTAGTAATTATATAGTAATAGTAGATAGGTAAACTAGTATTAATAAAACTAAAGATATAGTTATAATATTAGTAAAGTATAATATCACTATTAGAATATATGATAATATTTTATTGTAGAGGAATTAAGATAATAAAAATAAAAAAAAGGGAAAAAGAGAGATTTATTATTATTTATATAATACTATTGAAGCTAGTAATAATTTACTTATGAGTAAAAATAGGGGTAAGGGTAAGGGTATTTTTAAGATAAGAAGAAAGAATAACAAGCATAATAATAATATAAATAAAAGCTATTTACTAAGTGCAATAGAAGTACTTATTATAGTATTAAACTATAATAGAAGATCCTAGTAAAAAGATAGTAGTAAAGTAACTTTTAATATTACTTTTCTTTTAAGAAGCAATAATTATAGGAATAATAATATAATTACTAAATATAATTAAATAATTAACTTAGTAGCTAATAGTATATAGTTTAGATTTAGTAGTAAAGAAATAAGAATCCTATTTATACTTATTCTTTAAATTTAAATATTAGTAATAGGATTAGTTATAATTTAGTATAGAGAAATAAGTAATATTAGTTTTATTTTACTTAGAATAATAATTCAGGTAAATAAAGATAATTATATTAGAAGGCTAGTTTTTATTATTATTAGAAACACTTTCTATAATATAACTATTATAAGTATAGGTAGCAGGTTTAGAAGGGGTATAGTAGTAAGAAAAGTTATTTTTAAGAAATCTAGAACTAGTAGTAATAGGAGTTAATATAATAATAAATAAAATACAAGAAAAAGAAAGAGGGTAAAGAAATAGCGAAATAGTAGTATTATAATAAGTATAGAATAAAGAATTACATAAGTCTAGAGCTAAGAAAGTAAAGTTATGTAGAAAAGGAAGAAAAAGGTTTCTTATAGATTAATAGAAAAGAAAATATAATATAAGATTACTTAAAATAAATATAGTATAAATTCTCTTATTAGTAAAGCTATTTAATATTAATAATATTGAAAATAATTCATTAGTAAGACTATCTAATGGTGGTAATATTTAGGGGAAATACTTTAGATAGATTCTTCTTATCAATTAAATTAATTAGAATAGTTAGATTATATTTAGATATTATAAAACTATTATTATTATATAGTACTATAGTATTAGAGCAGAAAAATAATAAGAGGTATATTATAAACCTAAGCTTTAAGGCTTATATAAGATATTATTATTAAAGCTTTATATAACTACTACCCCTATAGTCTAGTAAAAAGTTTTCACCTTAGGTATAAACTCTTCAAGTTTGTTATAATACTATTAAGGCACTATTAAAATATCTCCCGTAGCTAGCTTCTAATAAAAAAAGAAACATTCAAGTATTTATATTTTATTCTATATACATAATATTCTTCTTTTATATTATAAAGTAATTAAGAAAAATACTTTTAAGATTATCAAAGATACTAAATACTTCTATAGATTTGAAAATAAAATCCTATTAAGTATTTCCTAGGAATTTAAGTAATTAGAGATTATAAGTATTATAAGATTTATCTAGTTTATAATATATATATTACTGAAATTATTAAGGATTTTAATCTTAATTATAATTTAATTCTAATAATATTATTTCTAGTAGTATTTCTTACTATAAATAGCAATAAAGCTACATTGTAGGAGATTTATATATACTAGATAAAAATCAATTTAACTCTTCATATTTCTATTATAATATAACTAGATATCTTATTTATATCTTTTCGATTATTAAGATATTTTATAAAACCTTCCTAAATATATTGAAATATGATAAGTTATATAATTCAATACGTCTATAAAATGAGATTCCTGGTATTATAATTCAGAAGTTTAGGAAATATTAATAATATATCTTAAAACTCTTAATTACTAGACATACCTCTTTTATAAACTATAAAGAAATTTAAAACTTATATTATAAGTGTATTATTTCTGTATTTAGAGGATTAATCTAGTAGAAAGCTAATCTAATAGAAAGTTACTTAATAGAATATTATTATAATATTAATAATAGAAAAAGGATTTCTTAGTTTTAAATATATTTTAGAAGAGATTATGATACCAAAAAGATTATTTTAGGATATCAAGTCTGATTCTAGAAATATTTAGAGAATTTATTATAATAACTACTAAACTATTAAACTAGTAATTTTAAATAGTAAACTTTATTTACTAAGTTTCGATATATAGATGTCTAATAAATATAAGTATAGTAAACGTATTTGAAAAGTAGTTTGAAGTAGTTTATATACGTATAGATTTAATACTAGTAAATAGATTTATAAACAATCTAATTTAAATAAAGTTTGAATAATTAAGAGTATTTCTTAACTTTATAGATCTATAAATAATATTCTTAGAACTAGCTAAAATGATAGAAGAAATTTCTTGAAATAATTTCTCTTCTTTTAAATATGTATATAAGTAATCTAGATACCTACCTTATTTTTAGTAAAATACTTTTATAGTAGTAATATAGAAAAAAGAATAGTAATACTTTTCAAGTTATTTATAAAGAATAAAGCTTTCTAACTAGGCTTTTTTCTAACCAAGAATAGATTACTTAAATTTAAAACTCTAAATAAATACCTAAGAAGTAGTGATTAGTATATAAAGGTTAATTTATAAAAGTATAGAGAGTTAATTATAACCCTTAGAATTAAGAGTAGAAATAGAAGTTTATCTTGAAAGTAGAGACTACTTACTAAAGCTAGTAGCTAGAATACTATATCTAAAACTATAAATTATAAACTTCCCTATAACTAGCTAAGAAACGAAATGTCTACTAAGAGGAAACCTAGTTAAAGTTACTAAAAACCTAGGAATAAACCTAGCAAAAGATATCTAAATAAGAAGTAACATTTAAAGTACTAAATTAATAAAGCATAATATTTAAAATACTAGAATAATAGTAAGTTAAAATACTTCAAACGTAGAGATTCTAATAATAGAATTAGAAATACTTCTATTCTTAATATAAGTAACTTTAAACTCTTTCTATTATTTTAACTATAGCTTAAAGTAAATAAGTTACTTTATATTTCTAATTTCCTTATTCTTTAACTTAAAGGAATGAGATTTAAAGAAACATTCTAAGCTAAAATATTTATGTTATTAGTACTTAAGATTTATAGAACTTTTAGGTATTTCTTAAAAGCTTTATAGGTCTTATTTAAAACTAGAAAATATATAACTTTTAAACTAATTTTATGCTAGTAATAGTAGTTAGAGACTAAATTCTTTTTGCTATGACTAATAATATTCATTTACCTTTACTCTGTACCTAGAATAGTATCTAAATTCTTTACCCTATATATATATATTTAATTATAAACTTTACCCGATAATAGTATTCTTACTAATACTAGTTTATAACTAGTTAAAATAGTAATAAAACTACTTATTATAAAAATAACTATACCCGTAGTTCCGATATTTAACCTTATAATAGTAGAAAGCCTTATAGTGATAATCGGGGAAAACTTTATCTAAACTAAAGTTTAGTATATATGATTAAAAGTAACTAGTAAGGTCGTAAGGTTAAGAACCTTTATAAACCTCTTAACAATAAAGTGAAACAGATAACTAAAAACTAGGTATTCTATAATCTATTACTCTTCTATATCTATATTTGTATAATAGAACTTAAATCTCCTGAAAATCTATATAGTTACTTATAAGAAAAACTATAGAATAAGTATAAAAATATCTAACTATAATTATTATAACTAAAACTATTACTTTATAAAAATAAGTTTTAATAACATTATCCTAAGTATTATAATTGATAAGTAACTTATAAATATTTAAGAGAAGATTATCTAATTAACTTATAACTTACTATAGTAAACTAATAATATTAGGGATTAGGTATGAATTAGGTAATACTTTAATATTAATATACTACTATAATACTAATTACTAGATATTTTAGAGTATTATAGTAATACAAATATTGAGGTTTCAAAAACTATATAGTTATATTAGGAATATCTATATCTATAAAAGTATTATTTATAAATTAACTATATTTGATATATTAAGGCTATTTACTAAAAGAAATAAGCCGAGTCCTATTATACTTATATAGAGATTATAAGTTAACTTATATTAATAGTAAGGAACTTTTATATTAGTAACGTAAAATCTCGTCTTAGGGGTAAGTAAAATTTAGTCTACAAGATATTAATATTATATATTCTAAAGTTATAATAAATGTTTAAATAGAATACTTATAGTTAGTAGTAATTAAATATCTTGAGATATTTGAATTATTCATACTTATAAGGGCATAAAAGTATAAAGATATAAAGT
>RYZW01000283.1:17881-48722 GCA_004367215.1 Colletotrichum trifolii | reverse complement strand
TTACTTATATATTTAAGGATCTAATTTATTAGGTAGGTTTAGTTTAAATATTTATATTAGTGGTTTTAAGCTTTTAAGGTATAGAAATTATAGAAAATTATATAATTTTTTAGACTTTTCTCTATAAAGTTTATACTATCTTTTACTTAAATTCTTTTAGTAGTATTTACTAGAAGTTGTTAATTTTCTTTATAGTTAATCTTTCTAGGGGTAGAGTTCTCGAGAATAACTAATTTAAGTATCTTATAAGTTTATTAGTACTACTTAGTTTTTAGAAAGTTACTTAAGAGTAGTTTTTGAGGAAGTTCTAGATAGAAGTTTTAGTAAGTTATTATTTTAAAGTTAAAGTATTCTTATAAATTATAGGTTTTAGTTTCTACTTAAAAAGTATTATACTAAGTAAATTACTAATTAGTTTTTTTAAGAACTAAAAAAGAGGTATTTTTAATAGATATTTTAATATTTAAGATATATAGATTCCGCGTAATATATATCTTTAGCCTAGTAGCTCTTTAGTATCATAAGACTCTTAATTATTATATATAATTAGGAGGTAAAATCTAGTATATATTATATATAACTAAACGAAGCTAAGTATATTATACGAGGTTTTATTTCGAGTAGTTTAAGTAGGGCGAGGCTTATAGAGATAGTGCTGTAGCCGAGGTTTCTTCTAGCGAAAACTCTACCGCTTAAGCGCGTTATTCCTAACATAACTACTATAACTAGCTCCTCGTTAATCTAGAGCTAAACCCTTTATAGCTATAGTAGCTAGTATACTTGCCCCGTATTAACCTTTTTAATAATAAATAACTAATAACTTTTTCTATAATAACCTTATACTTTTATACCCTTATACTTTTATAATTACATATAATTTAAATATCTTAAGACATTCAATTACTACTAACTATAAGTATTCTATTTAAATATTTATTATAACTTTAATATCTATAACTTTAATATCCCTACTAAACTTTACTTACTCCTAAGACGAGACTTTATACTACTAATACGAAAATTCTTTACTATTAATATAAGCTAACTTATAATCTCTATATAAGTATAGTAGGACTTAGCTTATTCTTTCTAGTAAACGATTTTAATATATTAAATATAACTAATATATAAAGAATATTTATATAGATATAAATATTTCTAGTATAACTAGATAATTCTTGAAATCCCTATAATTATAGTATTATAATACTCTAAACTATCTAGTAATTAAGATTATAATAAAATATTAATATTAAGGTATTATCTAATTAATACTTAGTTATTAATATTATTAACTTAGTATAATAGCTTATAGGATAACTAGATAACTTTCTTTTAAATATCTATAAACTATTTCTTAATTATAATATTTAGAATAATTTTCTTAAAACCTAGTTTAATATACTAATAGTCTTAATTATAATAATTATAACTAGATATCTCTATACCTATTTTATAGTTATTTTTTTATAAATAACTATATAGATTTCGAGGAGATTTTAGTTCTNGTTTAATATACTAATAGTCTTAATTATAATAATTATAGTTAGATATCTCTATACTTATCTTATAATTATGTTTTTATAAGTAGCTATATAGATTTCGAGGAAATTTCAGTTCTACCATAAAAATTACAGAAAAGTAATAGATTACGGAATACTTAGCTCTTATATCTTAAAATAAGTATTCTATTTTATTTTATTTTTAAGAAGTTTCAAAAAGTTCTTAACCCTATAACTTTAGTAGTTACTATTTACTATATATATAAAGCTTTAGATAGTCTTAATCAAGCTTTCTTTATATAAACTAATACTATAAAGTCTTCTACTACTATAAAGTTAAATATTAGAACTAGGGGTAGAATTATCTATAATAATAAGTAATTTTATTACTATTTTAACTAATTATAAGCTAGTACTAGCATAAATACTATTATCAGGTAAAACTTATAGTTAAATCTATATATAGGGTAAAGAGCTTAGATACTATTCCAGGTATAGAGCAAAAGTAACTAAATAAACTAATAAACTTCTTAAAAATATACTATGAAGTATATCTATAGATATAGTAATAATACTACTATCTCTATTAATCTACTATACTTTATAGAGCTTATAAGACTTATATAACTATTCTAATACTATAAAATTAATTATCAAAGACTTTTCCTTCATAATGTTAAGTTTGACGAGATAGTCATACAATAAACATAAGTTAGTGTATATAATAATTAAGATTTTAAAGCTTCTTTACTATTAAATTATCTTCTTAAATAATATAGCTATAATATAAACAGAATCCTTACTAGTTACCATAGCATAAATCTCTAAAGTAAGTATACTCCTAGTAACTCTTTTATTTTGAATAGAAATATAGTATATAAAATCACCTCAAAAGTCAAATTAGCTAATACTAGTAGTAATCTCTTAACCTAAAATTATTATAAATGTTACTTGAAATAGAAAATCAGTATTATTAGTACATAAACTATTCTTAAAGATATAAAGATCTATTTTAGAAAGATTAAATAACATAAAATCTAAACCTTAATTAAAGCATTGAATTTAGTACTTAAAATATTTATTGAGTATAATAATATTTTTAGTTTAGAATTATTACTCTTATACTATATAAGAAAAATTAAATAATACTTCTGAATAATATATTAAAGCACAATATACTCTATATATATATTTTTCTCTATATACTCCTCCAAATAATTTAGGTATTATATATATATCAGTAAAAGCTAGTTGTTTCCCTTAATATCTTTAGTATAAATAAAAGATATTACTTTTAGAAATAAGATATTTCTTTTGAATACTAGGAGTATGACACTTAAGAGAGCTATCTTAAACTTAACTTTAGATAAAGCTTTTTGAAATCTTTTATTCTTATATTATAAGGAAGTATTATCTGAAGACCTAAAAATATTATGAGTTTATATATATATAAAGCTATAAGTATTATTTTTAAGATAGAAGATAGAAACTATAAGTTATATATCAACATCTCTGTTTATAACTATTCTTTATAGTATTTAGGGTAAAATACCTACCAGTTAATACTAATCTTTGGTAAAACTATATAATAGTTTCATAATAATTATAATAAACCCTAGAAAGTATTCTTCTTCAAAACATAAAAGTAGTTTAGTAATAATATATCTTATATACTTCATTTTAACTTGAATATAAGTTTATATAATATTATTGTAGTTATATTAAAGGTCTCTGATCTGTTCAGAGTTATATACTTCTCGGGAACCCTATAAAGGAAGCTATACCTAGTAGTTGGCTCTTACTTTAGCTGTTACGCTATATACTTATTAGATAATACTAGTTCTAAGGAACTATGTAAATAGAAAAAACCTTAGGTAGTAATAATACGGTTGGTTAATATAATAGCTAATAAATAGAAAGTATATATATTGTAAAGGAGAAAGTATAAGCTTAAATTTCTTATAGTTACTCTTTATAGGATTATAGTTATATAATACTAATACTAGCAAGCTAGTAATACTTATTACTAGCTATTAATAGTTACTAGCTATTAATAGCTATAAGTAAGAACTAATAACTAGTAGTAGTTACTATATATATTCTACGTAATCGAAGAATATATATATATATATACTAGTTACATTTACCCGCCATAGGATTCAAACCTATTACTCTTATTATAAAGCGGTAAAAGCTAGCTAGATATTAAACTACTACGTCAAGCGGGATTATATAATATTATAAAGGTATAAAATTATATTATTATACTAGAGGAGAACTGAAACTATAACGTAAAGTTAACTAGTAATTACTCTATTGTATTATTAGTAATTATATCAATATTTCAAACTTACGATTATCTCTAAAACCTAGAATTCTAAATCTTAATAGTTTATATATCTTATGAATATCTTTAATCTTAACTGTATTCATAAAATAAAACTCAAAATACTTATAATTCTTATAGAAAGTAAAGTCATACTAATGAATCTCTATAATACTGTCAATAATAATACTCTTAACTTTCTTTTTAATTAGTTTCTTAAATGATTAT
Organism: Colletotrichum trifolii; assembly: GCA_004367215.1. NCBI lineage: Eukaryota > Fungi > Ascomycota > Sordariomycetes > Glomerellales > Glomerellaceae > Colletotrichum > Colletotrichum trifolii. Next base: position 44,666 of record RYZW01000283.1, on the reverse strand, counting down.
TCAAGTATTATAATAATACTTTTCTTATAAAGATTAAATACTGATAACATATCTCACTATTCCTTGACTACAAAATATACTATAAAAAAAACTTTTAACTCAAATCTAGAAAACATGAACTATTCCTCTAAACTTCAAATAACTTCTATAAATAATTAGTTAAGTCTTAATTTTCAAGAGATATTTATATTCTTTTAATTTCTAAATATAAGTCCAACAATAATTCAAGAGTTTTGAACTTCTTATAAGAGTATAATCAATAATATTTTAAACGTATAGTCTACTATAACTCTTTAAATAACCCTATTTAGCTATTAGTAAAGTCTTAATATAGAGATAAATAAGTATTATTAAATAAAGGATAAATAATAATAATAGCCTTTTTATAAGACTCCTATAATAGGAATCTCTTATTCTCTATATTTTGAAAACACTCTAGTATCTAGTTTACTTTATAATTAATATCTATTATTAAAGTTTATAATATTTATAATTTAGAATTCTTACGAGAGATAATTCCTAAGACTTTTTCTCATTAGCTATTCACATTACTCTATAATTATAAATAAGAATATCTTAAGGGATTACAAAGTAAAAAAAAGAATACTAGCTAAAAAGCAATCTTTCAAGGAAATCTCCTAACTATTTTAATATAATACTTTATCTATCTCTTATATATAACTTTCTCTAGAAATATCTAAACTCTTTATTTCTCTATAGCTTTATTTATGTAAATAGAATTATATTAAGATATAATAGGTAGCCCTCGAGACATTACTCATATAGATGATAAATTAAAGTTAAAATTATTTAATTATTTCACCTCATATGTAAAAGTCTAATTCTTCAATTGAATTGTACGTATACCTATCTATATATAATATAATATTAAAGTGAAAGTAATAATTATAAGAAATATAGATTATTATCTTAGAAAGAATATATAGATTTCTGCTATGTTTGATATTTGTGTTACAGAGTTTGATAAAGTCTATAATACTCTCAGCTGAAGTATTATTTGAAAAAGTAATAGGAGTAATACAGAATAATTATATACATTATCTGAAAGATTATAAATTATTACAATTACGATAAGTCTTTTAATGTTAAAAGGACTTTAAATGAAAAGACCTATATATTAGTAATATTAATAAGAGTAGTAGAAATCATATTACTAATATTAGAAATATCAGGAACACTTAGGTTTATTATTACTCTTCTTCTTTAGTTACTTATAGAGAAGTAATAATAGGTTCTGTGTGATAAGCTTTCAATCCTATCTTAAAAAGAAATAGTATAGCTTCACACTCTCTTTAAAGAAGTTTATAAATCTATCTAAGATATTTTTCAAGATTCTATTCAAATAAGTAAAAGTATTTGGCAATTTCTTGAAATTTGTAAAACGTCTATAAAGCAAATTATACTTCTTTGAAGAATAGACATAGAATATGAAGGTTCTTTTACCATTTAAACTAAATAAAGTATTATAAGAAAGAAAGTGCTTTCTAAAGTAATAAATAATATGAAAATTAATGAATTACTAAAGAGCTAAAGGCTACTATTTCAAGTCACTTTAAATTTCGAAAAGAATTTTAAATAAAAAAGTCTTATATGAATATGCGATACTATTTTAAATACTTAATAAGTAAGAGCTTTAATAGTATCTTTATTTATAATATGAGTTAAATTAATATTATAGATTTCTCTATATAGTGTTAGACTTACATCTTAGTATATTCTAATAGGTATAGGATTACTGATAAGTAAGGTTATTCTAATTATATAGGTATCTAAAGTAGGTATTTTTCCAGACACTAATAAAAAGAATTAATTAGGATAGAAATATAAAAGTTTTAAGAAGAATAGTTTTCTTATATTAATAAGGCTCATATAGAGAAAAATGAAAAGAAGGAGCTTTGGACTTTATATCATTAGTCTATCTAGAGAGTCATATATATCATATATAATCTTACTATATAGGTGTAAAGTAGTATTCTAGTTATTTACTATCATTATTATTATATCATATAGTATATAGCATTATATAAGGCTCTAGATTTCAAATATAATAGTTACTTATCAATTCCTATATCTTTAAGTATGACTAATACTAGATATCTAGTATCTATTACTATTAAAGTATAGAAGATATATTACTATATATAGTAGTAGTATATATAATTCTTATATATCTTATAGTATAATACAGATAACACTAATACAGTTTTCTTTCAACGATATATTTTAATATTCTTCTATTCATAGAAAAGAAAAGTACCTGTACCAATTTATGTCTTTTGCCTTAATAACAATCAAATACTCATTTATTTTATTTAAGTTGTTTATTCTTCCATTTGAATAGTTATTTAATTCGAGGTCATAGATTTCTATTCAGTATAGTTTAAAATATTCTTTATAAACGCATAAGTAATATAATTATGTCTATTCATCTACTATATCTTATAAAACTTATTATACTTATATAAGTGTCATAATACTATAATATTAATTATAAGGCAAGTTTCGCTACTAATATTAAGTTTTTTAAGTATTTGTATAGTACATATAAGGCAATATATAATAATTAAAACTTAAAAGAACTCTTAATATTAGAGAATCTGCTTAAGTATTATGACAATAATATAGGCAAAGTCTATACTAGCTATTATTATATAAATCTCAAAGATAGATATATTCCTAATAGATCTTTTACTTTTAATAGAAAAATGATATGTAAAATTACCTTAAAAGTTAAATTATCTGCTATTAATAGTAGTTTTTTAGTTTTAGGTTATTATAAGTTCTAATTACGGTAAAGAATTAGCATTATGAGTAATTAAACTATTAATAAAAGTATTGATATATATCTTCAAGAAGACAAACAATATGACTTCAAGGCTATAATTTTAGTATTTAAGTTACGACCTAAATTATTTATCAAATATAATAGTATTGTTACCTAAGAACTATTTTCTCTATAATATATAGAAGAAATGAAATACGACCTCTAGCTAATATATTGAAACTAATTATACGTTATTAATATATTACTTGATGTATGCTTTCTGAAATGTTTTAGGTGGCATATATATCTCAATAGATATCAACCTTTATTCTTAGTACTTTAAGTATAAATAGAATATATTACTATTAAGTACTAGAATATTTCTATTAAATACTAGTAGTACTGTTTCTAAGAAAACAATTTAAGACTTAGCTTTAAATAAAGCTTTCTAAAACCCCTTATCTTTATAGTATAAGAAGGCAATGTTTAAAAAGCTAAGAATATTATCTATTCTTATATCTATAAAGCTAAAGGTATTATTCCTAAGATATAGAATGAAGAGGTATGAGTTATATATTAATATTTCCATTTAAATCTACTTCTTATTATATTCAGAATAAATTACCTACTAATAGATACTACTTTTAATAAGCCTATATAGTGATTCAAGAATGATTATTACAAATCCTAGAAAATACTACCTTTTTATGAGAAATGAAAAGGGCCTACCTAAGAGAAGCCTCAGGCTACAAATAGAAGATATATAAGGAAGTAAAAATAGATTATATTACTACTACTAGAATACAGAGTATACAGGATATTTTAATCCTTAAAACATTACTTTAGAGTATAGTATAGCCTATAGCTTAGTTACATAATCCATATAGCTATATACATATTATTTCATAGCCCTATAAGTATTAGGTATAGCTAATAGTTATACGAAGCTACTTGTAGTAGGTTTCAAAATATAAAGGATATTTAGGAAATATTCAAAATATTTAAATAACTATTCTAAGACAAAGGCACCAAGACTCTCAAGTCTAGACAAAAGTAATAAAGCTCTCTAGTCTTCAAATAGAATTATATAATATAGTAACAAATAATCCTAAATAGCCTATATTATCTAAGAATAGCCTTCCCTGCTTTCTTTTTCAAGCTTTCAAAGGATAGGAGAATTGTAAATATAGCTTTTAAGTATTTCTAGTATTCTATAAGAATATAGTAATACAATTATATAATATACCTAGTAACCAGCTAGCTATAACTACTTAGGTATTAGAAAGAGTTTTTCATTAAAGAATTATGATTTTAATCCTTCAAGTAATAGTTTATGAAATAATATAGATTCTATTTATATATTTGAACCTTGTTTAGTCAAGGTTTTCTAGTTATATCCGTAGAAATCTATTTCTTCTGTTTAACTTGTAAATGACTAGCATAAGTAAAAATATGAAGTTATAATGAATTCTATCAAGAGTAGCTATCTTATAAATACAGGTTTGGTATAAACCTAAGTAAACTCTAATAATTAATATCTGAATTTAATAGAAATATTAAATATAACTACTAATAAAATATTATACTATTACTAGGAATTAGGTAGGAAAGGTAATGATAATGATAAGATAACTATTTTAGGAGAAGATACTCCTAAGGAGAGATGTTTCTTATGTTTTATCGGAGATAATTTAAAGTTCAATATTAATTTAAGTTCTTACCAAAAATATATATTAAGGAAGTTGAAAGGAGGTATTTCTTAAAACACTTTATATGAAATATATCTTAGGAGAAGAATACTAACCTTTTAATATAGAAAGAAGAAGCAGAATAATGTTTAATATTTTGTTCAAGTTTAAAGTAGTTATTAGTTCTTCAATCATCAATATTTAAGCTTAGCAAGTAATCTAAAGTATTATTATAGTTATTATTCTGACATAAATAAAGCTTAGTAAGTATTATGAATAATATATTGGAAGTTTTATGTTCTGAAAAAGTAATATATTAAAAGGAAGTAAAAGAGTAATAAGAGGTATATAAAGAGTAGACTGTAGCTTTTATTTAATACCTGATTAAGTAATTCTTGATATTTAAACTATTCAACAAATAAGGGAAGTTACTTTTATATAATTACACAAAAAAAGAAGAGGAGCTTATAATTCGATAAATAAATATTTAGATGATAACTATTAGAAGTAGCTTTTAAAATTAATTAAATAGTATTATTAGGTAATGAATCTGACAAGTATCTATAAAATTAGCATTTCAATTTTATACAGAACAGGGAAATACAAAGTCAGTTTAGAAGATAAACTTATATAAATTAACTTTATTATATTTACATGCTAATAATATATTAACTTAGAGATTTAAGAAGAGCTTTATAAGTAGAAATTTAAAGAAGTATAATAAAGAGAACAATAATTATTTATATTATATGATATTAAATAATTCATATTCTATTAGAACCTAAATCTATTCAGATCTAGTTAGAATAAGAGAAAAGCTTATATCTGTTTCTACTAATGATACTTAGGATTAAAAAACGAAAGAGGGAGATTGAAAGCTTTAATTCTAAAAGCTAGAAATATTCTAACAAAACCTACTAAACTATAAAAGTTTCTATAGTATTATATTAGTGAGTTAATATTAAATAGAAGATTTGGTTACTTTTACTCTATACCTAGAATAGTATCTAAGCTCTTTACCCTATTTATAGATTTAACTATTAATTTTACCCGATAATAGTATTTATACTAATACTAGCTTATAACTAGTTAGAATAGTAATGAAATTACTTATTATTGTGGATAATTATATCCCCGGCTCCGATATTTAACCCTATAGTAGTAGAAGACCTCGTAGTAATAGTCTGTACTGATGAACTATTATTAGCTTCGACTTAAATAGAAGATATAAGTAAATATGTATAGATTTATAGTTTTTCTAAGTATTTCTATTCTTAGAAATAATAAACTAGATACCGTTATTAGTTCTATTAGAATTAAGTAAATAGTAGTAAGATCCTAGTTAGTTAAATAATATCATATTTACTTTGGATTAGAAGAATATATATATATATATATATATTAATTAAATTGTAGATTATTAGAATATACCTTAAATATCATAAGATAAGATGTAGAATTATAAGTTATATAATTCAAAGAAATATAGACTTAAAGCTAATAACTATTTAATAGTAGACTATTATAAGGTTTTATATTCTAATTTGAATTATTAAACTAGGTTTTTATATTGAAGAGATTTAGAGAAACAAGTATATAGAGAGATAGAGCAAATAATCCCTATATTAATTAAAATGTCAATTCTTTTGAAACGAATAGTTGGAGATTTAGTAATTATTGTCTAAGGTATTAAGAGGAAATATATAGTAATAAATATAGATCTATACTTATAAATGAATTTTATCAGTAAGTAGCTAGTAATATCATTGAAATTAGTTTGAACTAGAATATCTATCCTTATTTTAAAAGTCTTTGATAATTTAATATTAGTGTTAGGAAAGTTATACTTATCAATTTATTCTGTACAAATCTAAATAGTTATTTATAAGGTTTATTTTAATTATTCAATAATATTCACAAGCTAGAAGAATGGTCAGACTTTCTATTGAAATGGAATTCTATGAACCAAATGGGTATTATTTAGTTACTTTTGCTCTCTTTGTAATTTATCGTTTTTCTATGACCTTTATAATGGAAATAAAATCTCTTTAAAATCTATATAACTACCTATAAAAAGATACCTATAAAATAAGAATAGAGATATCCAGCTATAACTATTATAATTAAAGCTATTAATATATTAGACTAGGTTTTCATAACATTATCCTTAATATTATAATAAATAAGAGATTTATAGATATTTAAACGAAATTATCTAGTTATCTTATAAATTACTCAACTAAGTTAACAATATTAAGAGCTTAATATCAATTAGATAATTCTTTGATATTAATATCTTACTATAAAACTAACAATTACGTAGTTTGGAATATTATAGTAATACAATTATAGGGGTTTTAAAAACTTTCTAGTCATACTAAAAGTATTTATATCTATATAAGTATTATTTATATATTAACTATACTTAATATATTAAGATTATTTACGAATATGAATATATTAAATCCTATTATACTTATATAGAAATTATAAGTTAGCTTATTTTAGTAATAGAGAACTTTGATATTAGTAATATAAAGTTTTATCTTAGGGGTAAGTAAAGTTTAGTTTCTAATAAGGCTATTAGAGTTATAGATATTAAAATTATAATAAATATTTACATAGACTACTTATAATTAGTAGTAATTAAATATTCGAAGATATCTAAATTATATATAGCTATAAAAGTATAAAGATATAAAAGTATAAGGATATAAAAGTATAAAGCTATTATAGAAAGAATTATTAGCTTTTTATTCCTAAAAGGATTAATATAAGGTAAGTATACTAACTATTATAACATAAGACGTTTAGCCCTAGATTAGCTAGAAACTAGCTATAATAGTTAATAGGGGGATAGGAAAGCTAAAGTTATATTTCAGGGAGTAATCTATTTACTAATAATTATAGTAGAGAGCGAGCTATTAGCTCCTCTTAAAAAAACCTAGTATAAGTTATAATAGTTAATAGGGGGGATAGGAAAGCTAAAGTTATATTTCAGGGAGTAATCTATTTACTAATAATTATAGTAGAGAGCGAGCTATTAGCTTCTCTCTTAAATCAGTATTATATAGAAATATAAATAAATATTTAATATTATAAATAAGTATAAGTTATTACATTGAAATATATTATGAGTAAAAAGATAGTATATAGGCTAAATATAGGTTATAAAAAAATATATCCTTTGCTAACTAGAATATAATACTCAAATATATATAAATAGAGAAGTTAGGTTTTATATAAACTAGTGTAGCTCAATAGTAGACTTAGTACTATACCTATTCTTATATATTTCCCTAGTAGTAGAACTACTAGAGATACTCTTATATCTCTTTAAATAGTTCATTGTTATAAGTAAAATAACATAAATAACTTCTTAAAATAAACCTTTAATACTTAAATAATAGAAACTAAGAAAGCTATTCTCATCTGCTATATAATTATCTATTTTTATTATATATTAGTAAGAATAATTGGTTAACCTTTTTTAAAATTAATAATTATCTAATCTTGTATATATTATAAGTAAATTGTTTTTTGTTTTCTTACTTACTAGTCTTTGTTTTCTTATTTATACTAGTTCTTTTAATAGTTACTTTCTTATACTAATAGATAATATATTCTATTAACAAAGATGTTATATATTAACGTTAAGTATAATAATATATATCAGTTATTACTAATACTTTAACTAAAAGATAAACGTTTTAAATCTATTTAGAAAGAAGCTAGTAAAATTAAGGATTCTTCTATCAAAATTAAAAAGCAAGCTATCAATATCGAGGAAATAGATAATACTATTACTAATCTTGGAATATATCTTAATCTAACCTTTTTTTCAAACAAACTTTTACTATTTCTACTTATTTTATTTCTAAACTTGAATAAATATTCTTCACCTCTAACTTAGAAAGTAGTAGAGAATCAGAAATCAAATTTATATCAAATATCTTTTATCCTCATTTAATTATTAATAACAATCACTCTAATATCTAAAGTACTCTTCTTTATTCTTTTTATGGAACTTATTTTACTTAGTATTTCTTATTTCTATCTATTCTTTTTAAATAAATCAATAATCAGTAATTTTTTTTATTACTTCTTACTATTAAGATACTTATTATCTCTAGTAATTTTACTCATAAATATTCTATTTGTAAAATCTAAAGGTAAATTACTAATACTAAAAAGCTTATTTCTTTATTAATTTAAATACTAAACAATAGTATAAGGTTTAAGTATTTTAACTAAAGTTCTTTATTTAGTTTTATTTTACTAAGTTCCTTGATTTATAAATATATTTACTACTATCTCTATTACATAAGATTATTAATATATTTAACCTTAGTAGTACTATTAAGAAATGAGTTACTATTTGAAAAAGATTCATTATTTCTACTAATTCTCAATATCCTTGTAATTACCCTAGAGAAGTATCTATTCCTAAACGTCTTTCTAAAAATAAAGAAAACAATCTAGCTAGTAATCTTATATTTGAAAGTAAAGAGGAAAAACTTAAACTTGCTATAAATAATTAGCAAAAACTTAAACTTACTATAAGTAAAGAAAAAGATAAAGTGAATAGTATTAGTAAACTAGTTAAATCTCTGAGAAAGTATATAAAGATTATGTTCAAATCTACAAAGCAATTTACTAAACCTAGAAACTAAGAAGTATCCCCTAAAGTTAATAATCTTAGATACTAGTTTAAAATTATAGAGTATTAATTTAGAAACCTAAATAAGAAACCTATTATATCTAAGAATACTCTAACGAAATTCATTTTTTTCTAAGAGAAATAATTTAAGTAAAACTATAGAAAAAGCTAATACTTATCACTTTCAAATAAAGATAGTTCATGCTATATTATTTTCTTAAACTATTCTCTATATAATTTACTATTTAGATTTTACTCTATTTTAAAATCTCTATCTTTATACAATAAATATTAGTAGAAGAAATTTAATCTTTAATTATTACTATTAGTATAAAACTAATTCGAGAATAGTATATTTCCTAGTTTCGAATAAGACTTATAAAGTATTTAAGAGGTATCTAAAAGTTCTTTAGATCTTAAGTAATAATAAATACATATTTTCGCCTAAGATCTTTATATTAAATCTAACTTCCTTTAGTTGAACAAAAAGAAAATAAGACATACTAAGAAGTTTATTTAGCTTAAACTATAGTTAAAATAATAAAAAGAATTTGAATCTACTTTTCTTAAGAATAAAGATATTTCTAACTCTACTATTAGAATTCCTATTATTATATAACTTTCTATTGTTTAAATACTTTAACCTCCTATTACTTAAATGGTTCAAATAATACTATCTATTTAGCTATCTTCTACTAATTATATCTCTGAGCCTTGAGTAATCCTAACTAAATCCCCTAATAGTGAAAATATCTTACTTTAGCTAGTTATAAGAAAGTTTAGAAATTATAGTTTTAGCTTTAGTATTTTATCTACTAGGTTTAGTAAGATCCCCCTGTTTTTAGTAGAAGCTTTTATTTCTATTCTTAGCTATAGAAGCTTTAACTATTCTTCTATACCTTCCTAGGTTAATTTCTATATATTAATTACTACTTCTTATTTAGTTATTCAAGAATCTAAATTTTAATAGTTTATTTTTAATTAAATAAAACCTTAGTTAGAAAACGGAATCCCTTATAAAGAATTTAGTGTATATTACTATTTTTCTTGTTTTTATATTATGACTATAAAGATATTTTACTAGGAAATAGAATTAACATCTTAATTACTTATATATATTATTTAAACAAATAGTAAGTTATTTCAAAAAGCTTTTTATTTTATCTTAACTAGTTTACAGAGTTTTATTTATAAATCTATAAAGTTGAGAAGTATTCTAAATTATTTGAACTTTACTTGAATTAAGCTTTTTATAAGTTTATTTACTAGTATTGAATCTGAAAATATATAAATTACTTTGAAACTATATTTAAGTATTCTTAGTATAATTATATTTCTTAGATATTTATATATTAAAATATATCTACTTAATATAGTAGTCTAATATCTAGCTAGCTCTTACTATTTTATAATACGAGCAATAGGTTTAAATCTTATAGTAGGTAATTATAACTAGTATTCCTACTAGTTATATAAACTATATATAATAACTACTACTACCTATTAGCTTTTATTATTAATTATGAATAGCTAATAACTATTAATTAGTAGTAATAAGCGCCGCTAGCTAGCTAGTATCTAGTATTATATAACTACGATCCTATAATAAGTAACTACGATAGATATAGGTATATATATACTTTCTATTTTGTATATAGGTATATATGTACCTTTTACTTATTAACTATATCTTAACTAACTATATTATTACTATTTGAGGTTTTCTCTATTTAAATAGTTCTTTAGTTCTAGTATTATCTATAGGGTATATAAGATGAAAGGTAGCAACTAGGTATAGTTTCCCTTAAAGAGTCCCGAGAAGTATATAAGTTGTAATAAAATAGAAACCTTTAATATAACTACTAAGATATTAAAATCTAGTAGATAGATACTTACTATTTAAAATTACTAATATAATAATTTAATAGTTATTATAATGGATTCTCTAAATATCTCTAAAATTAAACTTAATATTTCAAAATGGCTTCTTTAGTACTATAGTTTCTTTAAGATATATTTTAAATCTAAGAAGTTTTACCTTCATGATTAATATCATAATAATATCTCATTGAATAGTTTTCTATTAGATTGACTTTCTAAATAAAAGGGTAATATAGCTATATTTTCATTTTTAAGTTCTTTTATAGTTTATAAAGGAAATATTTCTAGTAGTTCAAGATATCTGAGATATCTTATTAATACTTCTTAAACCTCTAAACTATAATACTAGGATTCTTATTTTATAGAAATACTAAGTTATATAGTTTATAATATTATAATATATCTAAGGGGTAAGGCTAATAGCTCGCTCTCTACTACGACTATTAGTAGATATTTTACCTTTTGAAGTATAACTTTAACCCTCCTACCCCCCTACTAACTACTATGACTAGCTCCTAGTTAATCTAAAGCTAAATTCCTTATAGTTATAATAGCTAGTATACTTGCTTTATCTTAACCTTTTTGAAAACAAATAACTACTAACTTCTTTTATAATAGCTTTATACCCTTATACTCTTATATTTCTATACTCTTATACCGTTATACTTTTATAGCTTTATATAATTCAAACATCTCAAGATATTTAATTACTACTAACTATAAATACTCTATTTAAATATTTATTATAACCTCGATATCCGCGACCTTAATATCCCTACTAAACCNTAATGACTATATAGTATTTTTGATAGAATATAATAGTAGTATTTTAAAATTTATAAAATATCGATAGGATAGGTTTACTAGTATTTATTTACTTCATTAGTAGTAAAGGTTAGAGACAAATCATATTAACTCTTCAATAGTATTCTTTATTCTTTAATATATAGAACTAAAGAAAAAGCATTCTATTATTCAGATTTAAATATATTTTAATTAATTAGTTATATTACTAAGGATTTGGAAAGATATTACTAACTTACTAGAACTACTATAAAGGTAAACCATTAAAATAGTAAGAACTAAGATTATCAAGTTTAAAGAATAAGGTAATCAATAATAGACAGATTAATAAAATACGAAAATCAAGTTTTCTTTCCTTAAATACATTTTTATTTTTAGAAAGAATATAAATAGCTTTCTAGAATAGTATAAAGTAAAGATTTATAAACATAATTAGGTTTAGTAAAAATAGTTATAATTAGATATCATTATACGTATCTCATAATGATATCTAATTATAACTATTTTTACTAAACCTAATTATGTTTATAAATCTTTACTTTATACTATTCTAGAAAGCTATTTATATTCTTTCTAAAAATAAAAATGTATTTAAGGAAAGAAAACTTGATTTTCGTATTTTATTAATCTGTCTATTATTGATTACCTTATTCTTTAAACTTGATAATCTTAGTTCTTACTATTTTAATGGTTTACCTTTATAGTAGTTCTAGTAAGTTAGTAATATCTTTCCAAATCCTTAGTAATATAACTAATTAATTAAAATATATTTAAATCTGAATAATAGAATGCTTTTTCTTTAGTTCTATATATTAAAGAATAAAGAATACTATTGAAGAGTTAATATGATTTGTCTCTAACCTTTACTACTAATGAAGTAAATAAATACTAGTAAACCTATCCTATCGATATTTTATAAATTTTAAAATACTACTATTATATTCTATCAAAAATACTATATAGTCATTAATAATTATTTCTAGCTTACGTTACTATCATTATCTATTCTTATATTATTAACTAGGCTTTTAAATAATTAAAACTTCTTTCCTAGTTAATGAAAATCTAGAGCCGGATTTTAGTTTTCTTTTAAATTAGTTAAGTAAAGATCCTCCGATAATTACTTCTATACTTAATTAAAATAAGTATCCTTTCTTAGCTAAGTAGATACTTTCTTTTAAATATACTATCTACTCTTCTAATTATTAGTATATTTCCTAAATTTTAATATTCACTTAAAGTTATTTTATCTAATTGATATTAATTGGAAACTTAGAGTAGTCTTATTAGTTTACATATTAGTTTAAAGATAATAAAATCTTTATTATTAATCTTCAAGATTAACTCTAAATTGAATTTAATACTTTAGACTACTTCTAATACTAATAGAATAATTAATAGAAAAGAAGTTCTTTTATCAAATATTCTTACTATCCTAAAATCTCTAAATACTTTAAGAATAATATCTTCTTTTTCTTTGATAAATAACTTAACTAGTAGTTTTGTACTTTCTTTTATAAATAGTTTATATAAGTTCTATTTTCAATAAAGTCTTATGTTATTAAATTTAATATTTTAAGTAATGATAACCCTTTATGAAATAAGAATCTAGATCTTATAAAAAGCATAGATATTTAAGATATAACTTATTAGGTATCTAACATATCTTCTTACTTTAACTTTATATAACCTTTTCAAAATACTTTATTTATAGCATCCTTATATAGGTATACTTAATAATTATAAATATAAATTCATCTTAGTAAAATTATAAATCTTAATAAAAGCTTATAATATACTCTAGTATTACTAATAAAAATACTATTTATTTTAAATTTCTTCAATGTTATATAGTAATCTCTGATTATTTCAAATATATAGAAAGTATATAGCTTTATATACTATATATACGCGGAAAATATAGCTATATATATTATATATATATAGGGATATATATTTTATATGTAGTAGTATATACTATATAGAATAGTATTACTAATACTAGTAACTTTTTCGCTTTACTATATACTCTATACCTATTTATTTATTTATAAAAGCTAGTACTAGAAATACTATAAGTATATATTAGAAATACTGTTAACAATAACGTTAAAAATAAGTGTAAAATAATATCAAAAGTCATTCTTTTATCCTTTACTTAAAAATATTTAAATACTTTTTTAAATAACTCTATTTAAAAGAGAGGCCGATAGCTCGCTCTCTACTATAACTATTAGTAGATATATTCTTCCCTAAAGTATAACTTTAACTTTCCTACCCCCCTAGTTAACTATTATAGCTAGCCCCTAGTTAATCTAAAGCTAAACTACTTATAACTATAGTAGCTAGTATACATATCCCGCGTTAACCTTTTCAATAATAAATAACTAATAACTCCTTCTATAATAACCTTATACTTTTATACCCTTATACCCTTATACCTTTACAGCTATTAATATACAATTCAAATATCTCAAGATATTTAATTACTACTAACTATAAATACTTTATTCAAATATTCATTATAACTTTAATATCTATTACCTTAATATCTTCACTAAACTCTACTTACCCCTAAGATAAGACTTTATAATACTAATACGAAAATTCTCTATTACTAATATAAGTTAACTTTTAATCTCTATATAAATATAATAAGACTTAGCCTATTCCTATTAGTAAATAATCTTAATATATTAATTAATTATAGCTAATTTACAAATAATATCTATACAGATATAGATACTCCTAGTAAAGCTAGATAGCCTTTGAAATTACTATAATTATATTACTATAATACTCTAAAATATCTAGTAACTAGTATTTTAGTAATATACTAATACTAAAGTATTACTTACTTAATACTTAATCCCTAATATTATTAGTTTAGTATAGTAAATTATAAGTTAGTTAGTTGATTTTCTTTTAAATATTTATAAGTTACTTATTAATTATAATAATTAGGATATTTTTATTAAAACTTATTTTAATAAAATAATAGCTTTAGTTATAATAATTATAACTAGATATCTCTATTATTATTTTATATTTCTTTTTTTATAAGTAGCTATGTAAATTTCAAGGAGATTTCAGTTCTATTATAAAAAACACGGAAAAATAATAGATTATAGAATACCTAGTTTTTAGTACTTTTTTTTATTCTATTTTCAAGAAATTTACAAAAGTTCTTAACCCTATAACCTTAGTAGTTACTTTTAGCTTTATATATTAAACCTTAGTTTTAATAAAAGTTTCCCTATATAAACTATTACTACGAGGTCTTCTACTACTATAGAGTTAAAAATTAAAATAAGGGGTATAACTATCTATAATAATAAATAATTGTATTACTATTTTAATAAGTTATAAACTAGTATTAGTATAAATACTATTATTAGGTAAGATTTATAGTTAAATCTATATATAGGGTAAAGAGCTTAGATACTATTCCAGGTATAGAGCAAAAGTAACCAAAATAATTCTATTTAAGTAATTTACTTTTCTATTTAAATAGTTATATAATTTAAATTACTCAATGTCTTAAAAGTATAGTTTAAGGTACTTTTCATGAAAGTATTAGTAATATCATTATTTCTATTCATCTACTATATTTTATAAAGCTCCTAGTACTTTTATAACTATTTTAATACTATAATACTAATTATGAAGTATTCTGTTTTACTAGTACTAAGTCTTATAGAATATTTATAGAGTAAGTATAAGATTGTATATATAGCAATTAGGATTTAGGTAAGATTTTAGTATTTAAGGATTTTCTCGAGTAATATAGCTATAGTATAAGTAAGATCTATACTAATTATTATAGTGTAAATCTCTACAATAAGTATATTCTTAGTAATTTTTTTATTTTTAGTAGATGAATAATATAGAAAGTTATTAAAAAGGTTAAATTAGTTATTACTAGTTATTACTTTTTAGTTTAGGATTATTATTAATCCTAGTCAAAATAAGAAGTTAGTATTATTAGTAAGAGAGCTATTAATAAAAATATAAAAGTATATTTTATAGGAGGTAAATAGTATAAAGTTAAAGCTATAATTAAGATACTTAATTTATTACTTAAAGTATGTATTAAAAGTAGTATTATTATTAGTAGAAAGCTATTGCTTTTATATAGTATATAAGAAGTTAAAAAATATATCAGGTTAGTTGGGGTTATATTAAATGTCTCTGATCTATTTAAAGTTATATACTTCTCGGGAACCCTATAAGAGAAGCTATACCTAGTAGTCAGCTCTTATTTTATATACCCTATAGATACTACTAGTTCTAAAGAACTATTTAAATAGAGAAAACCTTAAGTAATAAATATAGTTAGTTAATATAATATTTATAGTTGGATTAAAAGTCTTTAATCTATTTAAAGTTACATACTTCTCGGGGAACCCTATAAAAGAAGCTATACCTAGTAGTTAGCTTTTGCTTAATATACTTACTAGATACTACTAGTTCTGAGGAACTATTTTTAAACAGAGAAAACCTTAAGTAGTAAGATATAGTTAGTTAATATAATAGGTAATAAATAGGGAAAATATAGGCCTATCTATCGTAGTCATTCTTTAAGGACTATAGTTATATAATACTAGATATTAACTAGCTAGTAATACTTACTACTAGCTATTAATAGTTACTAGTTATTAATAGTTATTAGTAAAAGCTAGTAATAGCTAGTAGTAGTTACTATATAGTTTATATAATTAGAAGGTATATAGCTATTAGTTATGCTTACCTGCCGTAGGATTCGAACCTACTACTTTTACTATAATAGTAAGAGCTAGCTAGATATTAAACTACTACGTTAAGTAGGAGTTAGTTAATATAATAGGTAATAAATAGGGAAACTATAAGCCTATCTATTATAGTTATTTTTGAAGGATTATAGTTATATAATACTAGATACTAGCTAGCTAGTAGTACTTATTACTAGCTACTATTAATAATTACTAGCTATTAATAGCTAGTAATAGTAAGTACTAATAGCTAGTAGTAATTACTATATAGTTTACGTAATTAGAAAGTATATAGCTACTAGTTATACTTACCTACTATAGGATTCGAACCTACTACTCTTACTATAATAGTAAGAGCTAGCTAGACGTTAAACTACTATATTAAGCGGGTAATATTAGGTTAGTATATTAAGATAAAGTATATTTTATATATATATATTACTTAATATATATTTTCTTTACTATTTTAGGTATAGTATATATATTAAAGAATACAAGGCTTTGCTTTTAGTATTTTTAGTATAAATAGAAAGTTTTACTATTAAGGTTTAAGATATCTGTATTAAAAGTAAAGAAGGTTATTTTCATAAGAGTAGTTTTAGGTTTCGCTTTAAAGAAGGTTTTTCAGAGCTCTTTATCTTTGTAGTATAAGAAAGTAGTATTAGAGAGGCTAAGAGTATTATCTATTTATATATTTATAAAGCTAAAATCCTTATTAGTAAAGTATAAGATAAAGCAGTACAGGTTATATATTAATATTTCTATTTATAAATACTCTTTATAGTACTAACAGTAAGTTACTTACTAGTAAGTACTAGTTTTAATAAACTTATATTATAGTTTAATAATAATTATTATAGATCCTAGAAAATACTATTTTCTTAAGTAGGAAAGTAAATTAGTTAAAATATACTTTAAAAGCTCTATTTAAACTTAAATATAGGTTTAAGTAATATTTTAAAGTTATATTATTATACTTTTATATTAGAAGAGAACTATAATTATAGCTAAAATTAATTTCTAGCTATTCTATTAGATTATTAGTAATTATATTAATATTTTAAACTTACTATTATTACTCAACCCCTAGATTATAAAATATTATCTTTTATATATTCCATTTACATTTTTGTTTTTAATCGTATTAATAATATATGACCTGAAATATGTATAATTCTTGTAGAGGATAAGGTCTAATTAGATAATCTTAATAATACTATTAATAGTAATACTTTGAATTTCTTTTTTAACTAATCCCTTAGATAGTAGATTTAGTATTATAATAATACTTTTTCTATAAAAGGTAAAAGATAAAGCTATATCTAATAATTCTCTAGCTATAAAGTATATTATAAAATAAGGTTTATATTTAAATACCTTAGTTAAAATAGTAGTCATTATATATTTTAGAGAAATAACTATTCCTAGTAGTATATCGGGGATATTGCTAACTATATAGGCAAATAGGGGATTCTTATCTCTAATAGTAGTAGACTTATTATTATATGTAATAATAGTGTTTTATAATATCTACTAGGTATTATAAAGCTTTATAAAAGTAACTATAGATAGAATTAGGGTATTACTGTAAAGGTATATATTTCTATATAGTATTAGATTTCCAGTAGTAGTATTAGGGAAGTAATTAGAGTTTTATCTATTAGTACTTTTAAGTATTAGTACTATTAGTTATATATTTAGTAAAAGTATTTAGTTATATTTAGAGTATAGTTTTTTAGCTATTATTTGAAATTCTTAAGAGCTTTAAAAGAGTTCGAGAATATATATCTTACTACAAATAGTAATAAGGAGAAACAGGTTTTATTAACTTTATTTCTCTTACTATAAATATAAGAGATTAAAGTAAGAGGGCTACTATATATAAGATGTCGGGGCTATTATAAGTTATTAAAGTAGTATTAATAGTATATTTAGAATAGATATAGCGGACTTCTGCTATTATGTTCTATATAGTATAGATTTAAGTAATAATATCTAGGGAAAAAGTAAAGTTTTCTATAAAATATAGATATATGTTAAAGATAGGTAATATAAGTATGAGGCTATTTAGGCTAGTAATATTATTAATTCCTTCATTTATTATTTAGAAGAGTATTTCTTAAGTTACTATAGGGATTTTATTATAATGAATCTCACATACTTAGTAGAAGAAAGTATAGTAAAATTTAAATTTACTAATACTATTATATACCTTAATTAGTATTTTTCAGATTATTAATCTATAATAAATAGATAAAATAGTATATAGTTTGAAAAACGGTTGTTAAAAGATATATCTTATTGAAACTAGAATGGAGTACTTGAATATGTATAAATAGGATAGTTAGGTTTTATATAAACTAGTAGTATTATATAGTAGTATTAGTATTATATTTATTCTTATTTACCCTCCTAGTATGGAGATACTAGATATACTTTTATTTTATTTGAATAATATACTTAATAGATAAAATCAAATAAACAATTCTGAAAATAGATCTTGAAATATGTAAATAAAAGAAATTAATAAAACTATTATGATTTATTATATATTTAATTATTTTTATCAGTATTAGTAAAACTAATTAGTCAGTTCCTTCTAAAAGTACTAGTAATCTAATTTGTTTTATATATTATGGTGGTTGGATTGAAGGTCTTTAATCTATTTAAAGTTATATGCTTCTCGGGAACCCTATAAGGGAAGCTGTACCTAGTAGTCGGCTCTTGCTTGATATACCTACTAGATACTACTAGTTCTAAGGAACTATTTAAACGGAGAAAACTTCAGGTAGTATAATATAGTTAGTTAATATAATAGGTAATAAATAGGGAAGGTATAAGCTTATCTATTATAGTTATTCTTTAAGGATTATAGTTACGTAATACTAATACTAGCTAACTATTATACTTCTTACTAGCTATTAATAACTATTAGCTATTAATATTAGTAGTTACTAGCTATTATCGTTAATAGTTACTAGTTATTAATAGCTATTAGTAAATACTAGTAGCAGTAGCAATTACTATATAGTTTATATAATTAGAAAGTATATAGCTACTAGTCGCGCTTACCCGCCGCAGGATTCGAACCTACTACTCTTACCGTGATAGTAAGAGCTAGCTAGACGTTAAACTACTACATTAAGCGGGTATATTAATTAAGTATAACTAATATATAAATAATATTTATATAAATATAGATATTTCTAGTATAGCTAGATTACTTTTAAAATCCCTATAATTATATTATTATACTATTCTAAGATATCTAGTAACTAGTATTATAGTAAAATATTATCTTTAAAATATTATCTAATTAATACCTAATCTCTAGTATTATTAGCTTAGTATAGTAGCTTATAGGATAGCTAGATAATTTTCTTTTATATATCTATAAATTACTTATTAATTACAATATTTCGAATAATTCTATTAAAACCTAGTCTAATATATTAATAGCTTTAATAAGAATAGCTATAACTAGATGTCTCTATATTTATCCTATAATTATCCTTTTATAAATAGCTATATAGATTTCGAGGAGATTTTAGTTCTATTATAAAAATTATAAAAAAGTAATAGATTACGGAATACTTAGTTTTTATATCTCAAAATAGGTATTCTGTTTTATTTTATTTTTAGGAAGTTTGAAAAAGCTCTTAACCCTTTTACTTTAATAGTTATTGTTAGTTATATACATTAAGCTTGTGGTATCTAAGCAAAAGTAACGAAATAAAGAATAAAAATAAGAACTTAAGTTTATTCTAAATACTAAAACTACTTAAAACTATAAAGTAAAGTACTATAATTATAACTATAAGTTTTAAATTTTCTAGGAACTAGTTATTTGTATTCTTTTTAGGAATTATAATTAATTTTTAATACTTATATAAATTAATTTCTATATACTGATTATAATATCCTACTTATTTATCTAGGGTTTAGAGTTTAAATAATTAATACTTAATTAGATAAAAACTTATCTTAAAAGTTTTATTTGATAAGAATAGTTAGAAGAATTCTATTATATTCTTACTTTTTATATTTTTACTATAAGAACTTTTTATTAAAAGTAAAGATTATATAAATTACTTTTATATATATTCAAATAAATAGAAGATTACTTTAAATAACGTTTTCTATTGTTTTAGCTAATTTTAAGAGTATTACTTATAAATCTTTAAAATTAAAAAATACTCTAAATTATTTAAACTTTACTTAAATTAGATTCTTCATAGGTCTATTTACTAGTATTATATATATAAATATATAAACTACTTTGAAACTACTTTTTAAGTATTCCTAGTAAAACTATATCTATTAAATATTTATATATTAAAGTCTAGTAAATAAGTATTTACTATCTAAGATTACTAGTCTAATTATTTAGTAGTTATTATAATAGATTCTCTAAATATTTACTAGGTTAAGCTTAATATCTTAAAAAAATTTCTTTAATCTTATAGCTCTTTTTAAAATATATTCTAAACTAAGAAGTTCTATTTTAATTATTAATATAGTAATAGTATTCTATTAAGTAGTTTTCTATTAGATTAATTTTCTAAATAAAGAGATAATATAGCTATAATTTAATCTTTCAATCTTTTTATAGTTTATAAATAAAGTATCTCTAGTAATTAAAAATATTTAAAATATCTTATTAATACTTTTTAAGTTTCTAAACTATAGTACTAAAAATCTTATTTTATAGAAATACCGAATTATATAGTTTATAGTATTAATATATTTTTGAGAAAGATTTATAAAGTATTTCGAAAATAGAGAATATATAAATAAGATATCTAGTTAAATTATAATAGAAATATAAAGAATTGAACTAATTTTAGTCTAGGTTTTATAAATCTCCTTAAATATAATTTAACTAGTATTTATAGTGAAAGTTATTACTAGAAATAGTATTATTACAGTTAAGCTATAGTTAAGATTAAAATACTTAGTAATTTTAGTAATATATATATATTATAAACTAAGTAAATGTTATGATATTTATATTCCTAAACTACTTAAACCCTAAGGAAATATTTAATAAGACTTTATTATTTAAGTTTATAAGTATATTTAATACTTTTAATAATCTCATAAACTTCTTTTTTAGCTATCTTATAATATAAAAGAGAATATTATCTATATAGAATAGGATAAAGATATTTGAATTCTTATTTTTGAATAGATAAAGCTTTTCTAAGTATAACTAGAAGCTTAATAATTGAAGAGTAATATAAAAAGTCTTATCCTAAAAAGAAGTATATCTCGAAGTTTATAAAAAGTATATTTAAGTTCTATATAATACTTTATAACCTTAAATCTATCTAGTAATTTAATTATTATTAGAAATCTATTAAGGTTTTTTATAGTATTTAGAAACGCGTTAATAATATCAAATTAGTAGACTTTAAAGTTAAACTATAGTATAATTACTATAATTACCTGAAAAGTTCAGGTAGTTAGTATTACTATATATATAGTTTATAATAGATTAACTAGTTATATATTACTATATATATAAATCCTTACTTTATATTATTCTAGAAAACTATTTATATCTATTTTATAAATAAAAACTTACTTAAGAAAAAAAAACTTAAATCTAATATGTTAGTAATCTATTTCTTACTAAGTACTTTTCGTTTTTAATTTTATAATCTTAGTTTTTATTATTTTAATAAAAGAACTTTATAATAGTTCTAGTAAATTAGTAATATCTTTCTAAGTCTTTAGTAGTATAACTAGTTAATTAAAGTATATTTAAATTTTAGTAGAAAGATCCTTCTTTTTTAATACTATATTTCAAATAATAAAGAAAACTATTAAAAAGTTAAGATTATCCTTATTAAGTTTTTACTACTAATTAGGTAAATAAATACTAGTAAAACTATTCTATTTATATTCCGAGAAATATAAAATACTATTATTATATTCTTTTAAAAGTATTATATAATTACTAATAGTAATCTCTAGTTCTAATTATTATTATTATCTATTCTTATATTATTAACTTAATTCCTAAGTAATTAAAAATCCTAACCTAGTTAGTAAAGATTTAGAGCTATATTTTAATTTATTTTAGATTAGCTAAATAAGAGTCTTAAAATAGTTATTTCTATTCTTAGTTAAAATAAATATTCCTTCTTAACTAACTAGATTTCTAATTTTAAATATATTATCTAGTTTTCTAATTATTAGTATACTCCCTAAATTCTAAATTTCGCCTAGGATTATTATATCTAATTATTATTAATTAGAAACCTAGACTAGTTTTATTAGTTTAAGTATTATTTTAGGTATTATTAAACCTCTTTTATTAATCTTAGAAATTAATTTTAAATTTAACTTAATATTTTAAACTACTTCTAATACTAATAGGATAACTAGTAGAAAAGAAATCCCTTTATTAAGTATTCTTATTATTCTAAGTTTTCTAAATATTTTAAGAATAGAGTTTTCTTCTTCTTTAGTAATTAACCTAACTAGTAATTTTAGAATTTCCTTTATAAGTATCTTATATAAGTTTTATTTTAAATAAAGTCTTATCTTATTAAATTTAATATTTTAAATAATAATAGTTTTCTACAAAATAGAGATCTAGATTCTATATAAATTATAAGTATTTAGAATATAGTTTACTAGATATCTAATATATCTTTTTAGTTTAATTTTAAATAACTTATTTAAAATACTTTATTTATAATATTTCTTAAATAGGTATACTTAATAATTATAGGTATAAATCTATCCCTAATAAGGTTATAAGTTTTCAAAAGAGTTTAGAATATACTTTAGTATTTACTAATAAAAGTACTATTTATACTAAATGTCTTTAATTTTATAGAGTAATTTCTATTTATTTCGAATATTTAGAGATATATTATATAATATTACTATTACTTAAATTAACTCTACTTATAATTTAATTAGTAATACTATAATTCCTTATATGTTTATATTTCAAGTAATTAGTTTTTGTCTAGTATACTTATCTATTTTAACTAGCTTTTTAGTATAAGAAGGAAATAGCTTCAAATTAATCCTTTATTCTATTATTTATTTCTAATAACTAGTTTTTCTATTAATCGCTATTACTATTCTCTTACTATTTTATTAAATCTTATAAATCAAAGAACTTCTCTATCTCTTTACCTATCTTTTAAATATTAATAATACTTAACAAACTAAATTATAAGTTTTATTAAGTAATATAAATAAAAAGAGTAAGCCTGAAAATTTATCTTTAGNAAAACTCATCTTTAATAATAAGAGCCTAGGAGTTACCTATATATATTTTAGGGAAATTAAATAGATCCTAAGTAATATAATAAAATAAGTAAACTAAATATAACTCTAAAGTTTATCTAGAAATAACCTATTAAGAATAAGCTATTATATAATAAGAGTAGTCTAATTACTTTAATCCTATAATATTTACTTCTTAAATATTAGAAACTAAATATTTACGAATAATCTATTTTAAATATCCTATTTAAAAATACTATATATTAGTATTATTAGACTTTAGTTCTAAGAAAACTATCTTAAAATATAATTAAGCAAGTAGAATACTTAGTAATCCTAAGATAATACTAGAAATACTTGAATAAACTATAAAATAATTTAAAATAAATTTATAGTTAAGGAAAATAAAGTTATATTTTCTAAGTCATTATCTAATAATAACAAGATACTTTATTAAGCTAAACTTAAAAGTATAATCTTATCTTATATATTAGATCTTAGTCTTATTAAGAAATAATATTTCTAAGATAATATTAGTATAGAAATCTTTAATATAAGTAATATTATCTAATATTAAATTAAGTACATTCTTCCCTTTTAAACTATTAAAGATATTCTTAATAATTCTTTTACTTTATCTAATTATAAAAAAGTTAGCTAAACTATATCAAACTAAATCTATTCTTTTACTAAATTTAAAAGATCTCTTTTTAAGAAATCTATTAAATTAGTAATATATATTACTTTATAACTATTAAAAACTATACTCTTTAAAAATATGTTAAGTCCTCGAGTAGTGAAAAAAACTTCTAGGGGAATTTGAGATAACTTTTTAAAAAAGTAGAATTAATACTAATATATATTAAATTAGAAAAATAATTAGTACTACTAGACTTATTACTTAAAAGAACTAATTTAGCTTTTAAAATATCTAAAGGTTTTTTAGTTTTACTAGTATACTTTTTAGTATTTAGTTATTTCTTTTAGTAAGTTTTTATTATAGAACATAGAATTTAGAATTATTTACCTTATTAATTATACTATTCTAAATAGTAATAAATATCTAAATATTAAAAAACTTAGTATATAAACTAGTAATAATATACTTAATATATTTGTAATTTTCTAGAAAATATAAATAGGTCTTGAAAT
This sequence comes from Colletotrichum trifolii, assembly GCA_004367215.1. Taxonomy (NCBI): domain Eukaryota; kingdom Fungi; phylum Ascomycota; class Sordariomycetes; order Glomerellales; family Glomerellaceae; genus Colletotrichum; species Colletotrichum trifolii. Next base: position 19,694 of record RYZW01000283.1, on the reverse strand, counting down.
TATATAAGTATTTTATTTTAGTTTAAATTATATCTAATTTTCCTGTAAGAATAACTAATATAACTAGTATTTTACTATAATTCTTAGTTAAACTTTTATTAGTATAAAATATAGCTATAAAGATCTCTTTATATTTAGCTAGAATCCTAATATTAAAGTTTAAAACTTTTCTTTTAAAGATTTTCTCATACTAAATTATAGTTTCACTAGGTAAAATATATTAAGTAAATATTCAAAACTATTCTTTAATTATAAGAGTTTCCTAAATCTCTAAGATATTATATATAATTACTTAGAAATAAATAATATACTATTTATTATACTATACTAGACTAGAGATATTTAAATTAACTTTCTCGAATACTTTCTTATATTTAACTCTAATTCATTACTATATAGCTAAATTATTCTAGGTATATTAATATTTTAGAACTTTAAAAAGAAATTAAAGAAATATATTATTCTTATAGAGAAATTCTATTTAAATAAATATTAGAAAACTATTCTTAATAGTAGTATTAACTTAAATCTAAATTATATTATAATATTTCTCCATGTTTTTATAATTAGATTCATAAACTATTTAAAACTTGAAATCTACTAAATAATAATTAAAAACCCCTCGAATAATAAAAATATAAAAAATATTATTTTTAGTTTTCTCTTAAATAGTATTCTCTTAGCTAAACTATTTATTAAATTTAAGTAATATAAGTATTTTTGAAATATTAAAAATAAGTTTAATATCTAGGTAAATATACTACTAGATATCTTAACTAGTTATATAGAAGTATAGTATAAAATATTAATAGTGAAAATTAGAGTTATTAGATAGTTTTACTATTATATTAAAGCTATAAGTAATTAAATATATTAATTTTTAGTAATCTATTAAAGAACTAATAAGATAAATTAAAAAAGATTTCTTTTATATTTATTAATTATAAATAGTTCAGAAATAATTAAATATAACTAAGTTTCTAATTATAATAAATAAATAATATAGTATATGATCTAAAACTGAAATATTAAAAAGTATATCTTTTCTAACTAGAATAAAGTATTTAAATATATATAAATAGAATAGTTATATCTTATATAAATTACCTAAGTTATGTAGTAGCTAGTAGAGTCGTATAGTAGCCTTAGTATTATATATATTCTTATATAAGTAAAGTATATAGTTAGATCTATATATAAAGTAAAAAGCTTAGATATTATTCTAAGTATAGAGTAAAAGTAACCGAATTATTATAAATATATCTAATAGATAACTTAATATATATCTTTTTATTAACTTTAATATAAATCGAAACTATAGTAGTATTATACTAAATTAATATCTAGTTATAGTATATAGAAATTATAAATACATATCTATAACCTTTAAACTTATAAGTAGTACTAAAAGTTTTTAAATAATTAATATTAAAGTACTAGTTAAAGCCTTAAAAAAACCTATGTTATTTTATATATAAACTTTTGTTAGGAATAACGTATTTAAGTAGTAGAGTTTTCGCTAGAAGAACTCTTAGCTATAGCGCTATCTCTATAAGCCTCGCCCTACTTTAACTAGATAAAATAGGATTATACGTATTATACTTAGCTACATTTAATTATATATAATATATACTAGATTTTACCCCCTAATTACGTATAACAATTAAGAGTCTCACGATACTAAAGAACTACTAGGCTAAAAGTATATATTACGCCGAATCTACGTATTTCGAATATTAAGATATCTACTAAAAATACCCCTATATTAATCCTCAAAGGAGCTAATTAGTAGCTTACTTAGTATAATACTTTT
>RYZW01000283.1:6654-17388 GCA_004367215.1 Colletotrichum trifolii | reverse complement strand
TATAGTACTAGTACTACTATATAGAAGAAAATATAGTAATATAAATGATAAACCTCTATAATTATTTTAGTATTATAAATAATCTATACCTCTAAAACACTATTATAATATACTACGAGATACTCTAGTCCCCAAGACTTAAATATCTTACTATAAAAGTAATAACTAAAATATAATTTCAGAAATAATAAAATACTATATATAAAGCTTAAATAGTAAACTATACTCTATTTATTACTAGAGTACTATAAATTTATAATCTTATAATTTTACTAGCTTATTTTCCTATTAAAACTTATATTTAAAGCTATATATTTATAATCTATAGTTATTTAGATTTGATACCCCTAGATAAAGTTATCTTAACTATTATAAAAACTATTTAATACTTCCCTAAATTTCTCTAGTATAATAAAATAAGCTATAGTATTTTTAATATTTTAACTAAAGTTTTTATAATTATTTCGAATACTTGAAATAATAAGAGATATTTCTAGAACTCTAATAAATCCCTATACTTTCTAAAGTATAGCTTAAACTACTTTCTAGTATACTATTACTATATATATCTTTAATTAGCTTATAAAAACTAGGTATTAAACGTTTTAACTAAAAAGAAGATTAAGTAGTTATTAGCCTTAAATTTAGACCTTTCGAAAAAAGTTCAGAGCTTTAAATAATAGTAATTATATAGCTAGTTTTCTAGCTAAGTTAACTATAATATAGTATAGTAAGTATACTATAAAGAAGAGCTTTAATAATACTTCTTCTAAAACTCTTTTATCTTTAATTTAAGTATTTTAGTTTATATTTTCTAAGATATAAAGTATTTTATAACTTTTCGAGGAACTCTAGTAAAAGACTATATTTAGTATAATATAAAGCTTATACTAATTAAAAGTTATAGAGATACCGAGATATTTATTTAGACTATAAAAAATAAAGAGGTTAAATTATACTTCTATAATATTACCCTTTATACTATTCTAGTAATAAACTTTATCTTTTTTTAGTAGTTATAAAAGTAAAACTACTAATAAGATATTAGGCTAAACTACTTATCTTAACTATAGAAAAATAACTATTCTAAGATTATAGTAATTAATATTTAATATAGCTAGTAAGTCTTTAAATATTATATATTTCGCAAGAGATTAACTATTTTAGCTATATAAGTAGTATAGTATAAACTTTTTCCTAGATATCGCGGGTATTAGTACTATACTATAAATACTATTCAAAGATTTCTAAAAAGTAATAAATAACTCTAATACTAATACTTAAAATATCCTAGTAGAAAGTTTCTAAACTACTTTATCTCTATTATATAAAGTATTCGTATTACTAATAATTATTCGAAATATAATAAATACTAGCTTACTTAGGAGGTATATAAGGTATATAGTATTAGTAAAGCTAAACAAAAGATTTACTATGTAAAACGCGAGAATACTTTATATATTACCCCTAGGGAATATATTACCTTTAACTTTTACCCCTATTACTAGACTTATAGTAGTTATACTTCTATTTTAATATTTATAGACCGAACTACTAATTACTCTTAAGACTTCTATCTTATTAACTATACTAGAGCTATAATTATAGGAATATTTAAGAATTTTATAATACTCTTCAAGTATTAGTATAGTATTAATATTAAGGTTTTCAAATATAATAACGAAATCCCTAAGTATAAGAAATTAAAGTTAAACCTTACTTCTCGAGGTATATGCTTTAAACTATCTATTCTATATACCTAAAACTAAAATAGAGGTATTAAATATATTAAAGCTATTATTAAAACTTATATAAAAGCTATAAAATATAATAGTAAACTACCCTATAATCTCTAGCCTAAAACCTTCTAAGTTATAGTATTTCTTTATAACTAAATACCAATATACTTTTTAAACTAGTAAATACTATATAAGAAGCTTTATAAAACTACTTAAAAAGATAATACTATAAAACTAGACTTAACTTATTTTTATATTTATAACTATAAATATTTTATTTTAACTATAGATATAAAGTTAAAATATAACTAACTAATATATTTTAAAAAATATACCTTTATTAGCTTTTTAGTTAGCTATACTTTAACTAACTAGTATTAGGTATAAAACCTATTCTAAAATAAAGTTATTATAACCCATAATATCTTTTTCAACAAAATACTCTTCTTTANTTTAATAGAGATTTAACTTCTTTATAAAATAACTTTAAATAGTTTAATTTTAATAAAGTTACTTATTAGTTATAAGAGTAAATAATTATAGTAGAGTTATTTAAAGTTAATTTAATTATTTATTTAAGTTTAAGTAAAGAGTTTAATAAAGTAGTTAATATAATAAAAAATAATTATAGTAGTTTAAAGTCTTGTATCTATATCGTAATTACTTTTAAATTTTATAAAATATTTAAAACTATAAAGTTTATATTAATAACCCTTCTAGAGTTATTTATTATATTTTTCTATAATTTTATTTATATAGATAAAACTATAGAGGGGTAAGGAGTTTACATATTACTAGAGAAAGTTAAATATAAGGGATAGATAAGATATTATATTATAATAGAGAAGTTTTTATTTAAAGCTACTTTTTTAATTAGTATTTTTTAATTATTTAAAAATATTCTAAAATACTTTTATTTTTAATTATAGAGTTATATAAATAGTTAACTAGAAAGGGTCCTAGAAATTTAACCTTCTTAAAAACTCTAAAATATAAATATTAAAACTTTTAATAATAAACTTTAATTATAAAATAAATTAGATATTAGAGAATACTTAAAATATAAGAGAATAGAAACTTTTATTCTAGGAATTCTATAGTAAAAGATATTACTATTATTTATATCTTATTTAGTAATACTTACTTATCTATATATTAAAATAATAGTAATAACTAAAAAAAACTTATCTTAAGAATTATATTAAATCTTATTCCTAGAATAAAATTAGTAAAGTTCTCACGAGAAACTTAAAGATTTTAAAGTATTACTAGGTTTATACTTATAAACTTAATAAGTATAAATACTTCTTAAAAATCAAAACTTACTTTATTATTTATAGAAATTAATAGCTACGAGATAACTACAAAACCTATATAATAACCCTAATAAATATATTATTTTAAACTTTTATAATAATTACTAACTTCTTTAATCTTAAACTACTCTAATACAATATAATTAACGCATTTATACGCGTAAGACTTAATAAGGTTATTTATATAGAAATACTACTAAGTTATTAAATGAAAAGTAAAATCTACCGCTTAAATAAAATACTATATAGTTTTTAGAAATCCCCCCTCTTCTAGTAATACTACTTAGAAGTAAACCTCGAGTACCTTAGTTTCAAACCTACCACAAAAAAGCGTTATTACTAGTTTAAGGGGTATATTATCTTCTTCTTCTATATTAATAATTATATACTTTCCTTCCCCTCAAAAAATATATCTAAAATACTTATATTATTAATAGACTTCTAAAAGAAATATTACCTCGAGGGAAATAAAAACCTATAGTAGTTTCTTAGTATTAAAATTATTTAAAATTAAGTAGTATAATAGCTATAACTTTTATAAGTAATATATATCGAAAAACTCCTTAAATACCTTATAAAACATATATAATATATTAAATAATTCAAAACCTTTCTAAAACCTAGTAAATTCCTCCTATAATGGAATTAAACCTTTTATGTAAAAATTAAGTATTACTAATAAGATATCAACTTTATTAATTATACTACTATTATAATAAAACTAGATAATACTTATATAATAAACTAATTATTACGCTTTAACTAAAACCCTTTAGATAACTACTATATTAAAGCTAAATAAATAATATAATACTTTAGTAAGATAAAAAACTTCTACTTTAAGTTTAGCTATAAAGCTAGTAATCTATTTAATAGCTTTATCGTCGCTATAGATACTAGCTTTATAAATAATAGTAATAATCGAAAAAGTTCTTAAGTATATACTATATATCTCTTTAGAAGCCTAATAGTATAGTATACTAATAAATAAGATACTATTACTACTTTAATAACTAAAATAGAACTTTTAGTATTATCTTAAGCTACTTAAGAGGCTATTTTCGCTAGTTATTCTATTACTATACTTCAAATAACCCTCTTAATAAATATATTTAGTAAAAGTAAAGTACGCGAGCTTTACCTAGCTATCCGAATCTAGTATAATAACTAGTAAATAATATACTTAGTAATAGCTAAAATAGTTTAACTATATATCAAGTTAAAGTATATAGATATCTATAACTACTAGCTATATTAAGAAGCCTAGTAAGAATACTTTAAGATTAAATATACGTTTTTAAGAAACTTTATAGTTAATAGCTTTATAAAGNATAAGGGTATTTTAAGATTAAGTATATACTTTTAGGGGACTTTATAGCTAATAGTTTTATAAGGTTTCTTCAAAGTTACTAGTTTAGTGTTTTTATTATTCAAATTAATATAATAGACTAGTTAAAATACTTAGAATTATAATAAGAGGAGGAATTTTGAGATATTAGGGGTACTAGAAACTTTATACTTAAGGTATTTCTTAGTAAATAAGAGGCGCCTAAGTTACCTAAAAATAGTATTACTCTTCTTACTATTGGGGTAGAGGTTTAATAAAGGTAATAGGGTTATTTAGAGGGTTTCTTATAAGATATAAATAGAGTATTAATAGTATTATTTAAAAGGCTAGCCTATAGGTAAAGCTCTCGAAGCTAGAGGGGTATATTAGGAATAATGTATTTAAGTAGTAGAGTTTTCGCTGGAAGAACTCTTAGCCGTAGTACTATTTCTATAGGCTTTGCCCTATTTTAACTAGATAAAATAGGACTATACGTGTTACGCTTAATTATACTTAGTTATATATAATATATACTAGATTTTACCCCCTAATTATATGCAACAACTTTTCAAGATCTTGATTATTAGGCTTAATCTTATAAACCTATCTACCCCCTAATATATTAATAGTATTCTTCTTAATTAAGAAAATACTAAGTAAAAGTATAATAATCTTAGCTTCTATAGATTTAATAGATTTAAGTTCTTTATTTATAGCTTAAATCTAGTTTTTACTATTATAAGAACTAATAGTATTTAAAAAAGTAATTAGTTTTAAATAAATATTAATAGATAGAATATATAAAGTTATATAAAAGTTTTTATTCTTATCTGTGAATAAGTTATTATTAAAGTTATATTAATTAAAATTAGTATAAAAAACTAAAGAAGCATAGTTTTTAACTATAAAGAGTATATTCTCTTTATATAAATAACCTTTATAGTTTTCTTTCAATTTATAATTTAGAAAAGGATTTCTATAGACAAAGTTAACTTTCTAAGAATATTACTATGGTTTTCTATAAAACTATTAAGATAAAATATAGAATAATTACTTAGTTCTTCAATAGGATAAAAGACTAAGTTATTACTATTATTTATAATTTCATTAGGAAGAAAAAGTAAATTAGTATTTTTAGTAAGAACTTTACTAAACTTAACCTTAACTAGATTTAAAGAAAACTCAGAATTAAATTCATTAAACTTATTCTCTATACTGAATAAACTAGATTTAGTAAATACTAAAACAATAGTATTATTACAAATACTTAAGTCTTTTTTAAATTAAAAATTAAAATAGTTCTCTAAGTATTAGAAGCTAGCTACGAGAAATACTTCAGTAGTACTTTAATAGTATTATAATAAAGTTAAAAAGTTTATACTTCAGGTGAAAGCTCTTTACTAGATTATAGGGGTAGTAGTTATATAGAGTTTTAATAGTAATATTCTATATAAACTTTAACGTTTAGGTCTATAATAACCTCTTATTACCTTTCTACTCTATTATTATAGTAATATATAATATTAATAATTTTATAATATAGTAGTAACTTCTAATTACCTAAGTTAGCCTAATTAATAAGAAAAATCCATCTAAGATACTTCTTTTAAATACTAATAATATTAGATAGTTTTACTAAGAAGAACGTTTAGGTATTATTCATATTAAATAGTTTTACTAATAAGAAAATTCGTATTATATTTAGCTTAAATAATCCTCTATCATATTTCCCTTTCTCTTAATCTATATGAAGCCTTTTCTTTCCTTCTTTATGTAATTTTATTTTCTTTTCTCTATATCTATATAACCCCCTAATCTATACTTATTATAATACTACTATTTTACTACTTTTTTACTTTCTTTCCCCTTTTTATATTCTATTTATTATTATATTAACTACTACTAGTACTAGTTCTAGACCTTTTAATAATAACGTTTCTTACTATTATACCCCTTCTAAACTTACTACTTATACTAATAGTAGCTATATTATTAAAGAAAATTCTAATAATAATAAAAAGGAGTTCCCTAATATAGTTATCTCTACTTATTTAAATTACTATTCTAAATAATATAAAACTAGTATTACTTATCCTTATATACTAAATTATAGTTAATCTTATTATAAGTACTTAAAGTTAAAAAATGAGTATAAGTAAAGCTTTTACTTCTTTACTACTAACCCTAAATTATATATTACTAGCTACTAAATTAATTACTTAATTACACTTAATAAATATGTTATTATTCCTATAATTACTATAACTTAAGAGAAAAGTAATACTAAAAACTGTTATATTACTGTCCTTTTACTAGAACTTTCTACTATAATCTAATATTATAATAACTATTTCTATTATACTTAATAAGTAATCTTTACCTATATTACTACTAAACTTACTATTCCCTCTTCTTATACTAGAAATACTCTTATTTTGACTTTTATCTTTACTTCTAAATAAGTTATTACTAGCTTTAGTAATATTATATAGATGATAATAAATCTGTCCCCTTCTTCTTCTTTAATTTTATTATACTAATTTCCCTATAATAAAATATTCTAATATATTCTAATAGTTATACTATACTTTACGAATATTATAACTATATCTTTAACTTTATCGATACTAGTTTACCTATCTACTACTATTATATAATTACTACTTTTCCCTAACACTAATAATACTTTACTAATAAATAAATATTACAATAATAAAGGATAGAAAGAATTCTATAGGCTTGAAGAAAGACAAAATAATACTAACTTTTTTATTCAATTTATTTATTTAGTATTTTAGGGGTAAATCTAGTAACTAGTTATATATACTATCTAGGGCTATTATATTACTTAACCTATAATTTATATAGCGTTTTATTATTAGTAAATTGATATCAAATTATTATACTTCCTAATATCCCTATACTATAACTTCAATTATAATATAGTTTTATTATTAGTTAAATTCTTTAAACGTTCTTATATTAAGATATTATAACTTTTCTATTAAACTAATATATTATAGTTATATCCTTACTTTAATATATTCTTTACTACTAATATCTCGTCAATAGTATATTCCTCTTAAAGTTTATTATTTTCCCTAATAAGAACTAGGATAAAATTAAAATATATATTGATATATTACTATAATAATAAAAAGCTATCTTCTATTTACTTAATAAAATTAATATAAAGTATTAAGTAAATATTTATAAAGATATCTAATATAATATTTAGTAAGTTTAGTATATTAATAACTTTATATTTAGAAAATACTTAGTTAAGTTTCTTATTTAGCTAATTTATTTTAATATAGTATAGTAATAGCTATTATTAAGTTTCTTATTTAGTTAATCTATTTTCATAAAGTATAGTAATAGCTATATTGTATTCCTAACCAAGAATGTTTTAGTTATTTATTATATTCTACTTATACTTATTATGTTATATTACTATATATATATTATTACTATTTAAACTATAGTTATACTATCTTTAAAGTAAAATAAGAAACCTAAAGTTTCTCCTAAACTAGAAAATATGATTTACTCTACTATCTAGGAATATAGGATAAATATGATATTAAACCTATTTAAAAGCTTATTTAAATTTATCCTAATTATTAAAATATCTTTATTACTTAATACTAACTAGTAAATAGTAGTATAAACTAACTAGTCTAATTATAGGAAAGTAATAAATATTTATAAGAAAACTTAAATTTTAAATATTACTCTCTTTATTTTATTATTTATCTAAGAATAGAATAATATTAATAATAATTATTATATTCCTCTTAACTAGTATAATATTATCTAGGAAATACGAATTTAGTTTAGATTATAATCAGTAATAATTAATATAGGGATATTATAGAACTATTACTAAATATCTTAGTACTTTTCTATATAAACTTTAGTAATTATAAATATTATAGTTTTTAGCTAGATATATTTCAATAACTAATTTATAATTACTATAAAAGAACTTTAAATTTCTTTTTATAGTAAGTAGTAGTTCTATTATAAAGTTAATAGAAGTTTATAACTAGAATTTATTAAGGATTAGTAAAAGTTATAATAAGCCTTAGTAATACTATTAACTTTTATATATATACTAGTAAATATTATGTGTTTATATAAGAAATTTAATATTTCCTAAATATACTATCTTAATACTAGTCTTATAAGAATACTATAAATATTAAATTAATATTAAAATAGTTTAGGTCTCAGGAATTATAAACTATTTAGAAAGTTATAATCTTTAGTAATTTATAGTTAGAAACCTAAACCTAGTTCTAATAAAGTAAAATACTATTATTTCCTACTATATAATTAATTATTTATATCTATATTAAACCTCCTAAGGGGAATATCTTTACTACTTAATAAATACTTTTTAGGTGAATTCTATATACTAATATTATTATAATTACCTAGTCCTATAAAACTAGTAATATAATACTTTAGAATATAATATATCTATCTAGTAATTTACTAGTAATATACTAGTAATTATCCTTTATTTATATAGCCTTTTCTTAACTTTTCTTATTTATATATTATAAATTAGGAGTACTAAGGAAACCACTTTTATTCTCATAGTTTACCTAGAGAAACTAGAAGACTTAGATTATAGAATTTAATTCTATTATATTAGTTTAATTCTATTAAGAGAAAATATTAGGATATTGTGTAAAATAACTTAAGTAGTATTTCAAAATAAAACTAAATTTCAATAAAACTTCTATTTATCTAACTTATTACTCTAAATGAGGTCTAAAGTTTATAAAGTATTCTAAAACCTGATAATTAGAAAAGATAGTAAATAGCTCTACTATACTTTATAATTCTATTAATAATATTTCTAAATATAATACTACTACTAGTAATTCTTTATTATAAATAGTATAATTCTACTTAACTAGAATATATCTCATTAAATAATAAATAACTAGTTATAGTATATTATCCCTATTTCCTTATAAGAGTTAACTATTTAATACTATTCCTAAATAATTTNATACTATTTCTAAATAATCTATTTTTATTACTATATACTATTCTAGATCTTATTAAACTATAACTAGTTCTAAGATAAATATAAATTTAAGTTTTTTGAATACTTACTAGTATATAGTATCCTAGTAAAATAGTACCTTTTTTATATTAGTTATATAAAAGGTTTTATTAAATTAGAGAAATAGTTAATTAGGTTATAATAGAAGTTTACGAATTTAAGGAAACTCTAGATATTATAAGTATTCTTAAGAATTTCTTATTCCTAGATAATTTTAACTTTCTTAGGGTAATAATAGATACCTTTCCCCGCTTTAATAATAAAACTTAAATATTTAGTCTATTTTAGTAAGAATTTATATTTTTCTAGGTCTAAATATAAACTAACTATTCATAATCATTAAAACCCTTATTTAATTTTATCTTTATAATTACTCTTTAACTTATAATTTTAAAAACGAATATTATCTAAGTGAACTATAATAAAACTATTAAACATACTTTGAGGTATACTATTAATATAGTATTAGAATATTATAAATATACTTATTACTTTAAAAATAATAATAAATTACTTAAATAAATTAAAATAGGTCTAAGGAATAGTTTTAGATTTAAATTTTTCTATAATATAGATTTTATAGAAAACTATATAAATATTGATTTTTATAAACTTTATTACTTTAAATAATAAATATAGTAACTTTTTAATGAGTTATAAAAGTACTAGTTATAAGTATATAATAAACAAATAATATAGTATATAGTTTAAAAGTAAGTTGTTAAAAATATATCTTCTTCTAATTAGAATAAAGTATTTAAATACGTATAAATAGAATAGTTATACCTTATATAAGCTACCTGCTTTACATAGTAACTAGTAGAGTTATATAGTAGCCTTAGTACCATATATATTCTTATATATTCCCCTAGTAGTAAAGCTACTAGAGATACTTTTATATAATCTAAGTAATATACTAAATAAATAAAGAAACGTAAATAACTTCCTAAAATAAGTCTTCAAGTATTTAAATAAAAAGAATTAATACAATTATTATAAACCGTTATATATTTAACTATTATTATTATATATTAGTAAGAGTAATTAGTTAGCTTCTTCCAAAATTACTAGTAATCCGATTCATTTATATATTATTTGGTTACTTTTGCTCTATACCTAGAATAGTATATAAGCTCTTCACCCTATATATAGAGTAAACTATAAACTTTACCTAATAATAGTATTCGTACTAATACTAGCTTATAACTAGTTAAAATAGTAATGAAATTACTTATTATTATAGATAATTATACCCCTAGTTCTAATATT